>JABUQX010058420.1:0-39421 GCA_015478945.1 Trachelipus rathkii | reverse complement strand
TAGTGGTCACCACATGCCATCTAACATAACTGCTATAACGTAAAAACCCGCCAATTTGGGATCTTCCGTTTCCAAAATATATTACATGATTACCCAACCCATCCATAAACGAATCTTACCGTCCTTTCTTAAATGTTGCAAATCGAGTCACACTCAACAACCTTTTGTGGCAAACCATTCCAAAATTTAACAACCGTATTACTGAATGCATGCTTCTTATATAAAGATGGCATGCTTTCTTCTTAATTTTCTATATGCCCCCTGCGTCCAACCATGTCCATGTATTACGTATGAAAAATTAATTGCGGTCTCTATGTTATCAATTAGATGTAAATATTTGTTTAGACTTGTATCATGTCCCCTACGAGAAATCGCCTTTCTACAGAAAACATTCCTCACTCCTTCAGCCTCTCCTCATAGCTCTTACCCTCAAACCAGAAATCATCCTTGTTGCTCTTTTACGTTGCAACTCTCCTCTAGCAAATCTGAAGTCATTCTTTATATAAGGGCCCAAAACTGGTGCACAATCTTCTATTACTGGCCTAACATAGCTTATATATACAGTTTACCTGTATTTACTCCTTGCTCTTGTTTAAACAACAATTGCGATTTATTATTGCCCAGCATCATTATTAGCTTCTATTTCTAGCTTCCAAACATTGATTAGCAACTTTCAATATTAATGCTTATAATCACACCTAAATCTTTTTCTTTTGGTCCACAGACTCAGCCACTCCCCATTCATATCGTAGTTTTTAAAACTTTATATTTGAGAACCTAGGGAAACGAACCTTACACTTTATTACTTATTAAAATTCATTTAGCCCACTTATCTGCGCCACCCAGAAGTTTATCAAGATCATTTTTGGAATCTTTATGCATCCTTCACTATTCCTAAATGAGGGGGCCACTTTAGTATCATCTGCAAACTTAAGAAACCTTGCATTTAAGTCCCTGGTCTAATTCATTTATATATATGAGGGACAATAGTTGGCCCCACACTGAAACCCTGTGGGAACACACACTCTCACTATTTTCCCATGCATGATTTATTTCCCATTTAGTGTACACACTGTTTTCTATTTCGCAACCACTCTGTAATCCAACCATGTAACCACTCCACCTATACCACATTTGCAATAACTTCTTCATCAGCCTTATGTGGGGAACCTTATCAAAAGCTTTCTAAAGTCTAAATAATACAAATATCAATGATACAGATATTTTGTATCAGTCAGTAATGATTTCCATAAATTCTAAAAGGTTTTGGGTCTTGAACATGACCTATCCTTTCTTGGATAACGCATGCTGGGAGTCATACATACCTTGTTATCTTCTAAATATTTCTCTAATATGACCTTTCAGTAACTTTTCCAGAACCTTTACAACCAGAGATGTTAAGCTAACTGACCTTATTAATTTCCCCAAATTCTTCCTTACTTACCTTTCTTATAAAATTAGGCACAACATATTGCGTTCTTCCAGTCATCTGGGTACCTCCCCAAATGGTTTATAGATCGGCTTAAAGATCAAATACAGTGCCTTTGCAATGCTTAAAACTACCCTCTTTCAGAATTCTACCACAATATACATCAGGACCTGCAGCGTTACTTGGGTCAATATGGTCCAGTAAAAATTTAATATCTTTTTTCTCAAAATCAAATTCTATAAGTCTATTTATTACATGCATACCAGAACTAGTAGTCTCCAAACTATTATCTTATCTTTCCTCAGTAACCATTGAAGCATAATAAGCATTGAAAATGTTGGCCAACTCCTTATCTAAACTCACTAAATTTTCATCAATTTTAAATTGGACCAATTGTCCTATTCTTACTTTTAAATTTATAAAAGCTAAAAAAATTCCTTCAGGTCCTTATTACTATTCTTTGCTAAATTAATTTCTGCCTCTCTCTTTTCGCCTTTCTTATATTGACTGGTTAATTTCATTTCAGAATTTTTCCTATTAATTTTCTAAATCGATCTTCCCTTTACTAACCCTTGAATATAAAATGACATTCGCGCTTTTTCATTAATGTTGTCTCTCTTATGCTCTCTATTCCACCAAACAGGTTTTCTCTTCCGACCACACCCTAATGGGTTATACTTAAAAAGTAATTATGCGGAAATATACAGTTAAAATGGTTTTTAAAGTGTTGGGACATGATAAAACAGTTTTGGTCTTATAACTCTTATTATTCCCATCAGTTATTACTAAGCATGTGTCTGCGAAATATGGTTTTTAAAATCGCGTCCATTTCGAAAATCTATGAATCCTTTTCCTTATTGAGACTTGCAATGGGCCCAGATATCACATTCATTTAAATCTAATTATATTATGGTCACTAAGTCCAAAATTCTCCTCAACTCTAACTTAATCCACCATACTTTCATCATTAGTTAATATTAAGTCTAATAGTTCGTACATCGTATCTTGTGGGTTCTCTGGACCATTCTGCGTTCAAAAAAGTTATTCTAGCTATACAATTTATTGAATGCAGAACTACTACCAGCCATATTGACAAGGAATCCCAATGAATGCAGGGAAAATTAAAATCACCCATTATGACATAACCTTTTTCATTACTGTTGGCATGCTGTTTTCCTCAATTTCTTTTCACAATTTTCAATAATCTAGATTCTGACTCTGGTCCAGGAGGATCTATAAAAATGCCCCTATTCTATATTATTTATTGTAGATAAGGATATCTACCCACACTGATTCAATATCATGATTAATTTTAAAGTTCAGTCATTAGTACAGATTGAATATTGCTTTTAACATAAAGCAGCCACACACCACCTTCTTTCCTCTCTACCGTGGTTATTAAATAAAAGTGAATGATCCCTCTATATTCATATTCCTGAAAGGAAGTCTCCATATAATTCTTCATTAAACCCATGCCTCAGTTATGCAATAATGCTAGATTCTCATTTTATGGTAAATAACTAGATATGCTTCATCTTTTTTTATTTTAAGAGGGCTATGAGAATTTGTGTAAAACATTTTGATACTCGAAATGCGTATTATTTATTGCGTATCATGCAGTGTATTTAAAACTAAATGTAACAACATTAGTTTATTTATTCTCCCCACTATTTTCAGTTACCATTACTATTATTTGTATCCAGATTTAGCCCACCACCCACAACTTTACCTAGTTTTTGAAAACAAAGTCCCAAAACTGGTACTGAAAAGCTCAACACCTTAACGACTCAAGTGAACTCCATCTGCTGCAAAAAAGATCTTTATCCAGGAATTCTTCTCCACAAATCCAAAAAACCTAATATTTTCTGGAAAAACATGAATTTCTACCCCATTTCATCTTACACCTAAAGCCCTAGTCCCCCATTCCTGACCTGCACCTAAACAGGTAAAAATCCAGAAAATCATGCACTTCTATCCACTAGCTTTCATTTCTTGAATCAACTCTATAAAATCTTGCCTAATTCAATTACCTTCTGACCATTCTATGCCCTATATCATTTGTAACCACATCAATCACCTCTGGAATCAACATTATTCAATTGCATAAGAGTATCTATCCTATCCAGGATATCACTCACTCTGGCACCTGGTTAACATACTCTCAATCGTTTCTTTTATTCTTAGTATTGAAAAGTCCTATCTAGGTATCGTATCATAGAGTCTCAATTAGCAATTTATCAGTCTTCCCTTCAGAAACTCACATTACCATTGGCACTCCTGATCCCTCCCCATTGGAAGAACAAGTCAACCGTTACTGCATGTCAAAGGCTGAGCTGACTTTCGAGATCCTCATCTTTAAATCATTATTTCTAGTTTCTACAACTCTATATTCATCTGCAGACCTATTATACCCTACTTTATCCTTTCCCTCTCATCTTCCTGCCTAGGTGAATCACTATTCCTGTCTACCCCTATATCCCGCTCCTCCTCGCCTCGACATCCCTACTAACTTTTTTCTTGGCACTTCCCTCCTTTCTCAACTCAAATACAACTTCTTTCAATCCATTCACATTTTCACTCAGTCTTGCAATCTCCTTCCTTAACAACACATTCTCTGCATTCAAAACACAAACAGGGCAGCTTTTCACATATTCACCTCTTACAGTCCCACAGATATCACACAGGGGAATACATACTTTAAATTATTATTTAGACTTACTACCGACCTAATTATATTTACCAACTACGTTTTAAAATAATCACTAAAGCCTTAAAAAGAAAAATAACTACATTCTTTAAAATAGCGTTAAATTTAAACAAATTTATTAGCTTAGCCGTAGGCCAGGGATATATAAAAGTTATAAGTAAGGCAACTGTAGTCTGTGACTGAAAAACCTAATTTAATTTAAAATATCACATAAATTTAAGTAACAATTAATAAAGACCGTATTTTTAAATACAGAAAGTCTATTTAAGAAATCCAAATAAACCCCAGACACAGAAAACAGTAAAACTCTTACCTATGTAAGCCTAGGGTTAGGCTATCAAATTTAAATTATCAGCAAAATTAATAATAAACAATTGTTAAATGAC
This sequence comes from Trachelipus rathkii, assembly GCA_015478945.1. Classification (NCBI taxonomy): domain Eukaryota; kingdom Metazoa; phylum Arthropoda; class Malacostraca; order Isopoda; family Trachelipodidae; genus Trachelipus; species Trachelipus rathkii. The sequence continues at coordinate 34,899 of JABUQX010058420.1, read as the reverse complement.
TGTATTATATACACAGCAGATAATTTATATATATAAAGGTATATTATATGTATATATATATATATATAATATCCATATGTTTTTTATTATATATATATATATATATTATATATATAATATATAATATATATATATAATAATATTATATTATAGTATATATGCTCAAAAATATTTTAGAATTCCAAGGAAGGAGAATACCACTTTTTTTTTTACATTTATTTTACAAATCCATTTAGAAAAAATAAAAAAAGGAATTACAAGCACTTTCGGCCAATTTAATAACACAGCTTATCTCAAGAGTGAATTATATAATATATATATATATATACATATATTAATATATATATATATATATATTATATATATATATATATATATATATAATATTACCGTATATATATATTATTAATATATATATATATATTATATATATAATATATATATATATATATATATATAATATATATATATATATATATATATATATATATAATCAGACCAAAAAATTGCTGTTGGGAGATTTTCTGTAATATCTTATTATAGTTTACGGCCCCATACATAGTGAATTACACTAATCTCAACTACCGAACACAATCACTAAAAACATAGCCAACACATTACAACAGAACATCTATTATAGATATAAAACAAATCACCTCTCTCTCATGCTTCTTAGCAAAAGAAGAAATTCCAAATGAGTTGAGCCGAAGCACCGCTTGCTATCAAGCTTAGATAATCTTTGCATTTTAATCCACTTGCTTAGGGAATACATGTAACAAATTCCCCTGACCAAAGACCCTACTGCAGTAGGTAAATGAACCTCTCAAATTCATGGGATAGATGTTCGGTGGCAATAAACTTTAACTAACTAACTAACTACATATATATATATATATATATATATATATATATATATATATATATATATATATATATATATATATATATATATATATATATATATATATATATATATATATATATATATAACTTACCATTAGATAAAAAAATGTTTGTTTTGAAATTGGGGAACTGCTATGGGCATAATACTTATGATCCATTTTTTTTCACTATACCAGTATATATAAAATAAATATTATTCTGAAATAAAAACAAAGGAGAGAGAAAAATAATTTCCGATTTCAATTGAGAAATTACAAATTTTTCGAAACAATGTTCCGGTTTTTGATGCTGATTCCTATTTATATAATATACATTTCTAACATTTTCCATGATTATACTTATCATATAAAGTAGTGAATGTGTTGTGTAATTTGCTGTACATTCTTATGACACTACAAGCTTTAATAAGTTTGTCATATCATTGGATACAACATGCAGTTTTACCTTAACTAAATAAAAAACTGCCAATTTGTATAAGTCAAAATATACTATATGATGCCCAAACCATCTTTATACCTATCCAATCAGTAGGGAATAATTAAGGATGTATAAAGATTCAAAATGATCTTGAAAAACTTCTTAGTTGGTCAGATAAGTGGCAAATAAATTTTAAAAGTAAAAAGTGTAATGTTTTTCACCTAAGTTACTCAAATAAAAGATTTAACTATGATATGAATGGGGATTGGCTTGAGTCAGTGGATCAAAGAAAATGATTTGGGTGTGATTATAAGCAGTAATTTGAAAGTGGCTAATCAGTGTTTTGGAAAGCAAGGAATAAAGCTAATAAGATGCTAGGTATAATGAATCGCAATGTCGTTTACAAGAGCAAGAAAGTTATAAGTAAACTGTATAATAGCTATGTTAGGCCAGTATTAGAGTATTGTGCACAAGTCTGGGTCCCATATTTTAGGAAAGACGACATTGATATGCTGGAGAGAGTGCAATGGAGAGCAACAAGGATGATATCTGGGTTTGAGGGTTTTAACTATGAGGAGAGGCTTAAAGGAGTTAGGAATGTTTTCTATAGAAAGGCAATTTCTTAGAGGGGACATGATACAAGTCTACAAAATATTTACATATATATTGATAATACAGTGAGCAATAAATTCTTTATAGTAGACCATGGACAGGAGACCAGGGGGCACAATAAGAAAATTAAAAAGAATGCATGCCATCTTGATAGAAAAAAACATTCATTCAGTATTAGGGTTGTTAATTTTTTGAATGGTTTGCCACAAGAGGTTGCTGAGTGTGACTCACTTGCAACTTTTAAGAAAATATTAGATAAATATATATATGGATGGTTTGGGCATCATATAGTATATTTTGACTTTATTGTTTTGATTATTTTTATTTATTTTAACAATAATTGATAATCTGTAACAATTTCAGCAATGAAGAAACTACACTGACAATTACATATAAACAATTCTAAAGAACTACAATCAACTATGAATCAACAGTCTGATACCCTCAAACTCTAACTACCTATAGAATCAGAATACAAAATACTGCCCTTCCAACAATCACAGGCTGTCTGAAAACCACCCCAATCCACAACATATATGCAAAGACACAAAAATCTCCCCATTCAGGATCATTTGGACATGGTAGGAACTACAATTCTATGCCAAGGCTCTTGACCTGACCCACCCATGCCACAACTACCTACAAGATCACACTATGCATAGTTTAAAATTCCCTCCCTCCTCTTTTGCCCTCTACTACAGGGCAGTCTTTAGAACCATCCCCCCCCCCCTCCTCTAAACATTCACACATACTTTACACAATACCTAAACAATTGCCTCCAAATCACCTAAAACTTCCATACCCTTGAAATATCAGCAACACAAAATACACCCCAAGGTTGAATCCAGGCGATCACCAGAACTCCAGGAATAACAGATATGGGGATTTGACTGTAAGATGCCAACCTCTCCACTCTCTGAGAGTGCTTAAAGCAGGGTTGGCACAATTGGGAAAAACATGGATCCTCCCAAATGGGTTTTTTAAAAAAACCCCACCTTGAAAAAACCCAAAAAAAAAAAAAAAACAACATCTGGGTTTTATATAAAAAAAAAAGAAGGTAAAAAAAGGATAAAATCTCAACTTAGAACTGAAGGCAATTAATTGAAAGATATAGTATATCCTTATGTTGTAATTTCCTTACATCGTAACTAATGCTTCGACGCCTCTTTTCCATAGCTTAATGCCTTTGTTTATTATATTATTATTTATCAGCAGTAAATTGCTCACTCCCAACTATTTTTATGCGTGGCGGTGAATCAAGCGATAGTATTAGGCCCCAGTGATTTAAACTACTATACACTGTTTGGAACAAAAAATTTACTTTGCCAGTTATAAAAAGAAAATAATAATTTTAAAATAATCCACAATAAGTTTATTTATAGAATTTAAAAAACTACATTTTTCGAAAGTAAATTCTATATTTAAAGGGCATTTTTGTTACCCTTTTTATATTATATTTTTTTAAATAATATAAAAACTCTCTAAAATTTAAAGATAATCTAAATAAACTTGTAGTACTATAATCAGGTTTGTGTTTCTTAATGAATGAGCAAAAAAAAAAAAAATTTTTTTTTTAAATTTATAGTGGGACTAAATCTACCTAGGCCCGATATATATATTTATATTATATATATATATATATAATATATATATATATATATTATATATATATATATATATATAATTATAATATATATTAATATATATATATTATATTATATCATATATATATTTATATATATATATATTATATAATATATATTATATATAAAAATAAGGCATATTGGAATTAGATACTTAAACTGGAGGGTTAAAAACAGAGACCTAACCTATATGGACCATCTATGTTGTAATCCCTAAGCATAACCTAAGAGCGTATACATCTGCTGTAAAAGATTTACCTAAGTTTGATAGTTGATTATAATATATATATATATATATATATATATATAAGTATATATTATAATATATATATATATTATATATATATATATATAACTATAATATATATATAGCGTTGGTGGCGGGTGACATGGACCACTTAGGTATAATTTTCAACTCCTCACTTCCCCTAATACAATTTTTGGAATTTTTTTTTCTGAGAAAAAATCAAGCACAACTATACAAGAATATGCACACCAAAAAAAATAATAAGTAATTCTAATAATAGTTTTATTAAAGTTTAAAATAAAGCTTCATTTAGACTCAGCCTAAAGAAGGGGGGAATCGGGCACACCATTGTGAGTGTGAAATTGGGCCACCTGTTTAAATTCCTCTCTTAATGTATAAATTCAATTATATTTTAATTTTTACTGAATATAGTAATTGTTATTATATTAAAATTAGTAATAGGTAATAAAAATGTCGAATAATGATACATAAAATTAAGAATAAAAATTGTCGGTGGGCCCAATTAACCCCATTCGTGGGACAAATTTTAAATACTTTTTGGAATTCATATTTTATATAAATTTCATTTTTAATACCATTTCAAACTTTTTAATTGGTATGAAGGTTACCTTATAAAAATTAGTATTAAGTAATAAATATCTCAATATTGCTCTAAAAAATAAGAATAGCAATGGTTTATGTGGCCAATTCACCCCATCATCAATTTTTATGGATGGGGTTGGAATCAGGCAAAAGTTGAAGGACCCAGTGATTAACCTACTACATTACTGTTTTGGAACAAAAATTTACTCAACTGTATACACTGAAAATATAATTAAAATCGATCCACAATTTTTCATTTTATAAAGTTAAAAAAACTCATTTTTCGAAAGTGAAATTCTATTTAAGGGCATTTTATACCCTTTTATATTATATTTTTTAAAAATATAAAAACTCTCTAAAATTAAAGATAATCTAATAAAACTTGTAGTACTACTGTGTGGCTATTGAATGAGCAAAAAAAAAAAAAGTTTTTTTTTTTTTTTAATTTATAGTGGACCAAATCACCCAGCCTGACGTATATATATATATATATATATAATTTATATTATATAGTAATATATATATATATATTATCATATATATATATAGCGTCGGGCGGGGTGACCGGGCCCGCCTCTTTAGGAGGGGTGATTCGGTCCACTCTAAAAAAAAAAAATAATAAAAAAAATTAAAAAATTCGCTCATTTAATAGCCACACGGTAGTACTACAAGTTTTATTTAGATTCATCTGTTTTAATCTAGAAGTATTTGTATATTTTTTAAAAATTGTTAGAAATTATGGATACAAAATGTCCTTCAATAGGGAATTTCACTTTTTTTGAAAAGTTCTCGTTACCGGAGACGTAAGTATAAAATTGAAAAAAATTGTGGATGGATTTTAAATTATTTTTTCAGTGGATACACTCGAGTATGTTAGCTTTAAACTGGCAAAGTAAATTGTTGATCCAAACAGTATTAGTGGCAAAATCACGGGGCCTAACTTGGTCCGATTCATCCCGCCGTAAAAATTGATGGAGGGGCTGACTACGGACCACCAATTTGTTTTTCGATTTTACGTGTATTATTATTGACTTTTATTACGTATAATTAATTTAAATATAATAAAAAGTTACTTATATTAAGTGAAAATTTAAAAAAAAAAATGAAATTTAAATTAAAAAAACGAATTCAAAAAGTGTCAAAATTTTTGGACGGAGAGGGGTGAATTGGACACCTTATTTTTTTCTTTTTTATTATTTATCATTATTTAAGATTTTTATTACTTATTACGAATTTTAATTGATAATTAATTATTATAATAAAAATTAAAAATATAAAATTGAATTTATATGTAATAGAGGAATTTAAACAGATGGTCCGAGTTACCCCTCAATGGTGGTCCGATTCACCCCTCCAAGGTAGGGGTGACTGAGCGTTATTCAAACTTTAACTAAAACTTATTATTATTAGAATTACATTATTATTTTTTGTGTGCTTATGACTGACTATAGGGCCTTGATTTTAAAAAAAAAAAAAAATTCCAAAAAGTGATTAGGGGAGAGTCGGGAGACGAAGTTATACCTAAAGTGGTCCAAGTCCCCCTGTCCAACGCTATATATATATATATATATATATACAAACAGATAAAAAAGCGACAAAGTGATTTATTATGCCCAGCATTTATTAGCTTTATTATTTGCTTCCAAACATGATTAGCTACTTTCAAAATTACTGCTTATAATCCACACTAAATCTTTTCATTGGTCCACAGACTAAAGCACTCCCATTCATTATCGGTAGTTAAAACCTTTATTGAAGTACTAGGTTGAAAACTTAACACTTTTTACTAATTTTAAAAGTCATTTGCCAACTTATCTGCCCACCCAAGAAGTTAATCAAGATCATTTTGAATTTATGCATCCTCCACTATTCCTAACTGAGGTGGGCACTCTTAGTTCATCTGCAAACTTAGAAACCTTGCATTTAAGTCCCCCTGGTCTAAATCATTTATATAATATGAGGAAAATAGTGCCCCAGCACTACCCTAGTGGGACACCACTTCTTCACTATTTCCCATGATAATTTATTCCCATTTAGTTGTAACACACTTTTCTATTTCGCAACACTCTTTAATCCACCACGTACCACTCCACCTATACCACATTGCAATAACTTTTTCATAGCCTTATGTGGGGAACCTTATCAAAAGCTATTAAGTCTAAATAAACAATATCAACTGGATTCTCCTCGGTCAATGCAGGCAGTAATGTATTCCATAAATTCTTAAAAGGGTTTGTCTGACATGACCTATCCTTTCTGAAACCATGCTGGGAGTCATACATTACCTTGTTATCTTCTAAATATTTCCTATATGACCTTTCAGTACTTTTCCAGAACCTTTACAACCAAAGATGTTAAGCTAACTGGCCTTAAATTTCCCAAATCTTCCTTTACTAACCTTTCTATAATAGGCACAACATTGCTGTTTCCCAGTCATTGACCTCCCCAAATGCTTATAGATCGCTTAAAATCAAATACAGTGCCTTGCAACTTAAACTACCCTCTTTCAGAATTCTAACAGATCATTACCATCGGGCCTGCAGCTTTACTTGGGTCAATATGTTCTAATAAACGTTTAATATCTTTTACATCCAAAATTTTCAAAATTCTGTAAGTATCTATTTGTTTAATCTACAAGAACTATTTAGTCTTGAATATTATCTAACCTATTTCCTCTGTAAAACAACTGAAGCAAAATAAGCTTGAAAATGTTGACCAACTCCTTATCTGATCTCTAAAATTTTCATCAATTTAATTGACCAATTGTCTATTCTTACTTTTAATTATATAAAAGCTAAAAAAACTTCTTCAGGTTCTTTTACTATTCCTGGCTAAATTAATTGCCTCCTCTCTTGCCTTTCTTATGACTTGGTTAGTTCATTTCATTTTTCCCTATAAATTTCTAAATTCATCTTCCCTAATTACTACCCTTGAATATTTAAAAACATCTACTGGTACATTATTTTCTCTCTATCTTCTCTATTCCACCAAAAAGGTTTTCTCTTCGCCACCCTAATGGATTTATCTTTAAAACATTACTGACTGAATATATTCATTAAATTTGTTTAAAATGTTCCAAAGAATAAAACAGTTTTGGTCTTTAAAACTTCTTTATCCCAGTCAGTTTATTAAGCAGCATTTCTCGAAATTTGGTAAAATCGCCATTTCGGAATCTATGATCTTTTCCTTATTAACTTGCCATTTGGGCCCAATATCACATTCATATTAATCTAATTATATATGGTCACAAGTCCTAAATCTCCTCACTCTAACTTTCATCCACCATACTTTCAATCTTATTAATATTAAGTTCTAATAGTGCATCGATTCATTGTGTTCTTGGGACCATCTGGGTCAAAAAGTTATCTAGTATACAAATTTGGAATGCAAACTACTACCAGTCCTATTAGACAAGGAATCCGATGATCCAGGAAAATTAAAATTCACCCCATTATGACTATACCTTTTCATTACTGTGGCATGCTTTGTCTCAATTTCTACAATTTCAATATCTAATATTAGGACTCTTTGGCCCAGGTAATTTTCCTCATATTAAAAAATGACAAGATCGACGGGGATTTCTTTATTAATGATATTATTAGTATATTCTCGATTAATCTCTCTCACGAACGCCACCCCGAGTCCTAAAAAACTAAAGGATGAACTGTGTATTCGAACCTTCGTTTCGTTCGAAAATTTCCTTCCCATAGTTAACTGGACGAAAGGAGAAATTAACGTTTCTAAACCGTCAAGCGCTCATTGCGAAAACGTAATATCAAACTTTACGATAAAAATCGTTAAAAAAGGAAAGGGAATTAGCGATGATTCAGGCGAAGAATTCGCTATCGGTGAAATATCACCGTTTTATCAGTATACGATCGGTTACAGATTAGATCCCGTATCACCATCATCGCGAACGAATAAAGCGATTTTGAAACTGGTTGGAAAAAAATGTGACCCAGGAATAAATAAAGGCAAATGCGAAAATTTAGACAAACAAAAATATCCGTTGGACGAAAACACGTCAGTAATATTAAAATTTATCGGATCGTGCGTAGCCATGTGCATCGAAATCGACACGGAAGAAAGGAAAGGCTTTGGAAATTGCTTCGTCTTTGGCGAGTTCGTTTACACGTTTTTGGAAACTTTCAAAGGATATGGGAAACTAAACGGTTCGGAAAATATACCATCTCTAGAAAGAGTTTTATACGAATTAAACTCTTTTCTCAATGAAGATTTCGGAAGATTTATAGCGGTTATCGTAGTTAATTGCGCAGTCGTTATTACAATCATATGCGGACTTTTTTTCTACGCTTTGTTTCGAATATATTCGTCATTGCTTAAAAAGGTAATTAAATCGGGAAAAGAAGGTAGCGGAGTAGGCGTTGAAAGCCAGACGAAAACGAAAGTGATAGATAACTACAGCGTTCCCTTTTCTTTACCTCCTCGGTACGACAGCCAAGCCGGATCTTCGGGCGCGATCTACGCCGCCGTTGGAAAACCGAAAAAGTTTTTCGGAAGAGGAGGAACAGGAGGAACAGGTGGAGGAGAAGGATTTGCGAACTCAACTATGACGATGAGCGCATTTACCGATCGCAATACGAAGAACACGAACGAAAAGCACTATTTAGATATGAAAAAATGTAGTTCCTTGAAAGAAGCGATGTTGTCGAATATTCGGCAGGCCACAGTAACTGGTCCTACCCTTCCGCAGCAGCATAATCATCCCGTTCGACCTATGCGCGTTTTCAAATCAGAAAACGAAAGCGATTATTCCGAGATACATACGGACGGAGAAAATTGCGGAGAATCAGACGGCAATCTATCTTCGGCCTCAACTTCTTTTGAGTTCGAAAATCAGATCGGCAATATCTCAAATACTAAAGAATCGGCATATCAGACGACGAGCGCCTCTTTCGATTCACGATATATCGCCCCCGTCTCCGCCGCTACCACCGCAACTACGAAATCCGCCGACGAGGGAGAACGGATAGGAGGATTAACGGAAGAAAACTTTCATCGTCGGCGACGAGAAAGTTACAACGTCCGAAATCAATCGAAGCAGCAGCAGCGGCGGCGAACTCGAAAACGGACAATGACCCCACCTAGACCGTCTCATAACACTTGCGTCTAAAAAATTTACTAAAAATAGATAATTATACGCTTTTCGTGGCTTTTACCTATTAACATATAATAATATGTTTCGTTTATTATAATTTGTAAATAATTATCCTTCATTCATTATTTTCTTTATCGCGTAGATGAAGAAAAAAATTGTAAATCGTCGCTTTTTTTAATATTATTTTTATAAAAAAGAAACACCTAAAACATTCACGCTCGATACAGCAAATAAAAAAGTACTTTCTTTTTTTAATTATTTACTTCCAACAAACTATTATCTATATTGCATAAATAAAATGTTTTTTAGCAAAATCATTTTTTAATAAATACCTATCTATATTATCAATTTATATAACGTACTCTATCTCGAATTCAAAAACAATATCGCGATGCACCAGAGGGTGTATCGCTTTCAGTATGAAGAGCCAGAGAGTATTTCTGTTCCCACTACTACTACTACTACTACTCACCGTAAGTCCTACTCGAGGAACGCCCTTCCACGAACGATACTGCAAAGATATAGGGAAGAGGGAATACGAATTTATCAACCTTCGAGATGAAACGAAGGGTTCGCTGTCCATCAAAAAGCTAAAAACGAGCGAAAATTACGAAAAAATAAAAACGTGCTTTCTTAGAATACGTCCTGTAAACGCACCGACCGATTTAAAATCCTGCCCCCAGCAGGGGCAAACGGTCAAATTTAATGAAGAAAATCACGACGATTTCATCGACGTCCATTTCGATGACGATGTAAAGTTGAAATACGCGATAAACGAGGAAAGCAAATTTATTATATTTAAGGTCATTTTTAATGAAGGGAAATATAAATATTTCAAAATACCCTTTTATGAGAATTCGACGTTTTGCGGCTTGTACGTCTCGCTCGAAAACGTCAGGATATGTCGTTATTATAAAAAATTGCTATTTTTATTATTTCCCACATCGTTATTTATCATTTTCGTTTTGATATCGTTTTTCAGGTTAGTAATTATAAAGGCGTTCTCATTATTCGAAAATGATGATGATGGTAATCGCATTAATTATTTTGTTCCTCAAAAACGTCTTATCAAAACCAAAACGCTCCATCCATCGGAGCTACTGCCGCCTCCTTACGAGCTACTGGGCGATTGCGAAAATCGTGCAAATAATCATCAAGAACAGCTTGTCGAAACGCCTCCCTCATGGGATACGTTGGCGCCGCCTCCACCGTACGCGCTAGTGATGGATCAAACGAGATATAATAACGGAAGCGATTACGATAATCCTTCTATATCCCACGAACGACACAATGAATCGCTTCCTCCGTTAACGCATCTACCGGAGAAGGGAAAACTCCCGTCGTCGAGTCTGAGAAAACAACAACCGCTCAACTAGAAGATATCGCCTGAAGCTGAGAAAGAATATCGAGCGATCTTTTTTTTTTTAACATCTACCAAGGTCAAGAACGGAAATAAAACTCAAAAACGGACGTCTCCAACCCCTCATTCTAAGAGACCGTCTCATAACATATGTGTCTAAAATAGTTGATAATACTCGCATCATATTGTTAACTATACGCTATCCGCGGCCATTACCTAAAATTGAAAATTAGCGTGTATAATTTTTTTCTTTCAATATTATAATATATTTCGTTTATTAATTTGTAAATTATTATCTCTCATTCATTACCTATTAATAAAAAATTAAAATAAAACAATTTTTTATTATCGTTTTTAAGAAAGGGAAACACCTATATAAATGCGTTCATTATATCGAGCCTCATTGCGAAGAACTAACTTCCTCAAATACAAAAAGGCTCGAAGAAGCGATACGCTGTTTCATGATGAAGATATTTTTTTTAAGTCTGCTGCTAACATTAGCCGTACTCCTTCATAAAGCGACATCCGACGACGATTCAGAATACTGTAGAGACGTAGGAGTAGGAGGAAGACGAAACGAATTTTTCAACCTGCTCAATAAAACGAGAGGTTCGTTTTACATCGAGGAACGACGCACGGATTACGGTTGCGATGAAATTTTTGAAAACTTTTTTGAAATACATCGGTTAAGCACGCCGATCAATTTAGAAACCTGCCCCAAAAATGGAAAATTTTCAAATTTTAAAGAGGTTCCGCACGAATTCATCCGAGTCCCGTTCGAGCGAAAAGTGAAGGTGAAATACGCGGTTAGCGATGATCGCCACAAGTTCAGATTCAGCGTCATTTCCGGAGAAAGGGAAATATACTCTTTCGCGCAACCGCTCGACGAGGATTCGACGTTTTGCGGCGTTTTTATTTCGCTCGAGTGCGTCAGAATATGCGAAATTGTTAATAATAAGGACGACGCTTTCTCCGATTCTTTATGGTTTACACCATTGGAATATATAGAAGGCGCTGATACGACAAAAGATAAAATCAAATACCTTTGGAATAAAAACACCCCGTTTAGAACAGCTCTCATCACATTCGGAGTATTGATAAGTTTCGCTCTAGCCGAGCTAATTTTGAACAAATGCTCTAAATTATTATGCTCCTATCGACGAGACCAGGAATATCAAAATACCCCACGTGCCAGACCCATAGGAGGAGAAGAAGAAGCGGAGGAAGAAGAAGAAGAAGAACGGAGAAGGAGGAGATTAGGGGAAAATTTTCGTCCTCGAGGTCGAGAAAACAACAACAGCAGCAGCAGCAGAAGCAGCAACGCCTATTTAACTAAAAATCAATCGAATTGGCGGTCACCGCTGAAAATATCAGTTAATATATATTTTTCTTTTATCAATGTTCTCGTATTTTGTTTAATAATCTATATTTTATATTGTACTAATGAAAATTTTAAAAATTATATAAGATAAAAAAATAATTGCTCGATTAAATAAATACCTTTATCGATTCTCGTATTATATACCTTTATCTCTATTATTTCTTTCGAAGCCTAAAAAAAACAAAAACAAATTAGCTCTATACATTTAGGAGGTAGAAACGGACTCAGCATGAAGTTCCCGAAATTATTTCAGTTTCTTCTTTTCGCCTTAATAATTAATCGAGCGATGCCCAACAAAGATCGTTGCAGAATTGTAGGGAAGAGAGGATACGAATTTTTTAATATTGTCAGAAACAAACGCGAGAATGGTATCGTGATTCTACGATCTACACACACCAGGTATCCGAGAGCGAATGAGGTTGCGATAATAAAAATATTATAATATTAATAGTATTAAGGATCGGAATGCTGGGTACAAATAGCTGGTTTTTATTCAGTCTCTAAAATATGTCTATGTTTTAATTATTATTAAATTCAAGTCAAAATTATGAAAAATTTTGGAAGGGATTCAAATTATGATTATCCTGAGCAAATATAACATTTATTGTATAAGTTATTTCTCTAAATGGTCAATTATGGACGGTTACTTTTTTGGTAAATGGGTTGTTCTTAAGAAATTGGTTGATTTTTAATGTCAATTTATGTACGTTTCTTTTTTTGATACTGGTGTTCTAAGACAATGATCTCCCTGTTTCTTTGTATGCTTTCTCCTATTGTTAGTTACCGTTTCCATGATTTAATTCGTTGTGCTTTACACACGTAAAATATTGCATGTAAATATAATGAGCGGCGTGTGCGTCTCGCAAAGATTTATTAGTCTGGAGGGGATTAAGAAGGGGGATCATGTCTCTTCAACGTGAGCTCTATCTCATACACAGAATAAATTGAAAAAGATAAAAATTATGCCTAAATATATTTCTTATTTTTCAGACGGTATTTATTTCTTCAGTTATGAAAACTCATGATCCTGAATTTACCGGATTACTAACTAAAACAGAATTTAATGTTTAATCAGAATTGACTAAACATTTACGTACGCACGATATAATCATTAATTAGTAGTTATCTGTTTGTCAATTTACAATGTATGTATATCACCTTCAATTAAAGCTTTTAGTAAATTGTATTGCAAGATTTAGAGATATATGAGATGTTCTTAGAAGAGTCGTTGTTGTGAGTTGTAACTAAACTGATTATATTTCTTTGAGAAGATTAGATGTATAACGATTCTTTAGTACGACATAAATCATCTCACTTCCAGCAGATAGGTTCTTACCTCTGCTTACACAAAAATATGGCAATGATATTGATCTCTCTCCAAAAGTGAAAAGGTGAAAATCAACTTAACAATAAAGAGATGTTGCGGTATATCATAATGCTTAATGAAAAGTTTCCTTCTAAAGTTAAAATTAGTGGTCGCCTTTTCTTTTTTATGGGACGTGCCGCTCGAAATATTCGAGTTGTTTGCGAAGAATCTGTTTTTTGTGGGGAGGGATAATCACCGACAAAATTAAGTTTTAAATAACTGTTATATTTAAAAATATTTTGCTATTTGTATAAAGAATAGGTGCCAGGTTTATGTTGTTTTATGTTAAATTAGGAATCACATATCAAGACTAAAGCGACAGAGCCATTCTCTATAGAGAGAGAGATTCGAGTGTCAATAAAGGATTCGCATTATTTTTATTTTTTTCTTTTTTTGATTTTTATTATTTTTTTTTTTTTTTTTTTATTTAATATTGGTTTTTGGTTTTTTTATTTTTATTAATATCTATCATAATTGATTTCTGTCGATTTACCATTAAAAGTGTTCTCAGAAATTAATATTACACAGACGATATAAATTACTCTTATTTTGTTTATCGTGTTCGTTTTTCTTTTTTTGAACGTTTATGCTTTATGGTGAGTTCTTTGCATGATTCTTTACTTCACACGATTTCTTGATTAGACTTCGTATATTGTTGTCTTGTTCGTTCTCAGGATTAAAGTTCAGATTAAAAATACCGAGCCACTATAGAGTACACAAATTTTCCTGACGGAGCCTTGTAAGGAAAGACGGAAGTTATATACAGAAATTACTTAAGACTAATATCAAAACTACTATACTAATCAATTGAAGCTTAATTTGTAATTAAGTGTGAATTTCATGAAATTATAAGTGAATCACTAGAACAGAAAAGTACTGCTCGTACAGGTGTAATAAACAATGAATCTTGAACTCAAGAAACAAGAAAGCTCAGAAATGTGTAATTCGCTGTCTACGAAAGAGAACTCTTCCATTTCGTCAGTGATTGAAATACACTCAGAAGCATAGAAAGCACAAATTATCCATATTGCAAGATAATGAGAGATAACGATGATAATGAGGGAGCATAAATACATCGAGGCACAAATACTCAGCCATGAGGATGATTGCGTGAATGATTATTTCACTCTATCGCGCTGGATTTGGTACTTACCACGTAGCATGATTTAAATTACTCACTATTTTATAGTCAAGGCAATTTCTAAGAGTGATTGTCCAATTTGAGAGAAGCGTCACTTGCCTGTGATGTCAAGATGTTCTTATATTAAAGTATATCGCGGCACATACTTTCTTATATGTAATATCATCATGACAGAGAAGTACACAATCTCAGTTTCTATTTTTCCTTTATAAATCGTCTAGGGTAAAATATAATTTGTTGGTCAGAAAATTTCACTTCAATTTACAGTAAGTATGTTCGTTAGGCTGAATAAATTATAAGTGTGCAATCCTCGAAATTACGCTCTACATAATACATCACTCAGTGACTGCCCCAACTTTAAAAGAGCCCAAGTCTATAAACAACATTAGACAAATTAAGATGATTCTTTTATGCTAGAGAGCAAAGAACTATCACGACATATTTCTGATATCTATTATTTGAAAAAACAAGTAACATGAGAACATTCATCATTCAGGTCAAGATAGGCTTCACATTAAGGAGACGAGAGTGCTGAGGAAATGTCAATTTTTGAACCTGGATCTTACACTAATCAGCACGGTTGTTCAACAGTTATCTAGAACGTTTGCCAAATTCTTGTGGTGTGATTTCCGCAATCGCATTGCGAATGTTTGTTTTCAACTCCTCAATTGTAGCTGGTTGTTTCTGCAGACTGCTTCACCTCTAATTACCCACAAATAAATAATATAAAAATAGTGACAATTCACTAACTTTAATACAGAATGACATTTCCTTCCAAAATACACAGACACATGTCATCGAAAACCGTGAAGTGTGCGCCGTAGCGGAATCTTCTTGCTGGAAAAACACATACTCACGTTCTTCCTCCGTTCAATAAAATGGTTGTAAAATTTTCCGTAAATTAGATTTCATCCAAGCTTTGTTAAAGAAAATGGGCTATCAATCCTTTTCTGAAACTGCCACAAAAAAAAAACTCTTTCAAATCATGCAGTGACACCTCAACAGTCGCGCGTTCGCCTGATAATCTGGTATGAAATATACATATAGTCGTGTGTTGGAGAGTTGACGGTATCCCTCTAAAGGTGAACCATGACCCGACGAGATTAAGTATAGATAGTTATCACTATAAACATCTGCAACACTTCAGTTAACCATTCGCAAAATAGCTGAAGTCGTTGTTGCGAATCCGTAAGGTTTTAATGCTGCGTTCAACTACTTGTAAAGATCCTGATTTATATCACTTTCAAACTCAGTTCTGGGAAGATACCACGTTCGTTTGACTGTTTAGTTGTCGGATATGACGTCTAAGTTGTGACTTCTGTTGTGACTTCTCAACCATAGTCCTGTCACATGTGCAACTATTTTTCGTACGGAACCAAACGTTCTTTTCACTGGTTACTTTGGCGTTATCACCTCAAACCTGTCTCTCGAATTTACTTTATTCAATTTCCTCACAACACTTTTGCCGTTGAAACAAGCTGTCGTTTACGGTAATTTTATCTTGTCAACAATTGTTTAAACGATTTACATCCGAGAGTAAGTTTTTCAAACATATAGACACCTCCTTTCGTTGGATTGAAAAAGGCATTCTGCATACCCTTATACAATTAAGCTTCAAAATGACTACTGAAAACGTCATACAGATGACTAATTTGCCGCTCGAAATCACGTGATCCCGCTATAGAGAAACTCCAGCTACCTAAATTCATCACAAATAAATACAATATAAAAAAAATAACACTGGGGAACAAATTTAATTTACAAATATAAAATTAACATCCCAATCAAGACAACAGCTGCTGACGTACGGGAAGGAAGTGTCGCCAAAACCTGTCCACCTTAGAAAAGGACTAATAGTCTCATTAAATAGCCCTTCTGTCTTTCTCCATAAAATACGATCTACACACTGCTGGATCAATATTGTGCACTTATACTCTTATTTGAAGCATAAGAGTGTTTATCCAGAAACGTAAATTGATAGTGTTTTCTTCTCTGAAATAACACTTACTATGGCATAACTAAGTATTTTCCACGGGAAGTACGATAGTTATTTTTTCGTGCTCTCATCCTTGAAAACGTACACACCTACACAGCCACACACGAGCAAACCGAAAGAGTTTTTATCATCACCCACACACACAACATCACACACACACACACACACACACACACAACACTCACACCACCACACGCACACACACACATATAAATATAACTAATACTAAATTATATATATATATATATATCACACTGACTTAGTCTTAATTAATTATTTAATATACTATAAAGTATATATATATATAACAGATAAGTAATACTAAACAACTATCTATCACCATCAATTAAGCTCATAGTATGGCAAGAGTCAAACACCTATTGACCTCTTGAACATCTATAAAGCAAATTTTAATAACTCATTATATTATCGATAATAACTGCATTGTAAACATATAACTCATAAAACATCCTCCTCAGCGGATATATTTTTAATATTATATTCAAAAAATACTTATATAATTCCCAAGCTTGTACTTCATGATACCCAATTTAGAACTCATAATCAGGGCATCGCTCCATCTTCTGACTGCTTTTTTTTCTCAACTTCTTAGTTTTTGACATTATTTATGCTTGAGTATTTGATTTCTTTCGTCTTTCATAATATTGCTGAACTCTTCTCTTGAGTATTTCAACTTTCCTAAAAAATAAGATAAACGAAACATAAATTTAAAAATTAAATATTCATTTCCAAAAATTAGAATATCTTTGATAGTTTTTTATTAATTATCAACTATGATTATAAACTGGCAACCTATATGACTCAGTAGAGTTGTCATGTTCGCTAGGTTGTGTTTCGTGAGAATGTCTAAAATGCAGTTTCTATTAATTGAAAATTAATATAAATTTAATAGCGTAGTAGAATGGCTCTTATACTACTATTATATATATATATATATATAAATATACTTATTTGCATATATATAGATAACGTAGATATACAATAAATGCAATAGTATTTTGATTGACACCACAATAATCTATGTATTAGCTATTAATATTAACAGGTTATGTAAGTAAAAATATACGATAAAAACGTGTATAATAATTGCGTCTTCTCTGTTGTAGCACCAGATGAATTCCAATGTTTTCAATGAGTAATACATTATTCCATCTATACTTATAAATATTTCGAATTTGTTTAAATTCAAAATTCCTAAAATATTTTTGTTAGACTACAGAGAGAGAGACAAACAGAGAGGGCACACAGAAGAGAAGAAATGATTTCCATAGTGTTCCCACCTTAGGAGGGCGGAGGAACGCCCGCGACACTCAAATACAAAAGAGCGGTTCCCGAGACCCTCCCCGGATGGGGGAACATAGTTCCAAGTTCCCGCGTTGAGTTTCTGATCGTTCTCTCTGATAGGCCGAGAGACCCCCGACCTTCCCTGCAATCATATTTGCTTGTGTCTCATCCCTGTATCTTTTTAGTTAAAAAAAAGACAAACACACAAAAAAAATTAAAGACTGACGGGTTAAAACGTAACAGTCCTATATATTTTTGAATCATCAATCCCATAAGAAAGTCTATTTAAATCCAAAAGAATACCGGATCTGTTACTTTTGGGCTAGATCGAGTACCGCATCATATTTAAGGTCAATATCGAGCTTTCTCATATATATTTTTGTACCTGTTATATAAACCAAGGTTTTCTAGCGGTGTGTTTCAAATATTCGCCATCTAAATTTATTAAACTTAAAGATCAAAAGTTTTTGTATCGGAGTTTATTATTACTCTCAGTTTTAAAGAGTTAATAAAAAAACCATTTAGATTAATTAAAATTAAATTAATAAGTTATTAAGCAATATTATGTAGACCTCGTGAAATTCCTTTGTAAGTTAACTGTTGAACATCATTAAAAGAGATCTCTAAGGACATAATCACCTTACAAATGCTAAGATAATTTAATTGACTTTCAGATTAAGACACGAGTGGTAAGTTGCAGAAAATAAAGAAGTTTTAGAAATTACTAAAGAATAAAAATAATGTTCACTGTCAGTAAAATTCCTTAAAATATTTTCTCCATCTTTTCTCCATCATACTACTAATTTTGGTCAACTAACTTTATTTGAAAATTGAAATCTAATTGTATTTTAAATATTTTTCTTACGTCTTAACAATATTAAATAATCATATTAATATTAGTATCATATTATAATATAACTTATATAATAATATTAAAATATAAATAAATTTAAACTGTTCTTATAATAATAAAATAATTATTAATGATTTATATTTTAATTTAATATTTACCCTATAAATAATTATAAATCATTATTGCAGTATATTAAACGAAATACAATATCCTACCTATGGATTAACTAATCCCTTGTTTTCATTATTTATTATGGCTTTACGTTCTATCGAAATATATAAATGTAATAATTCTCAAAGTATTGCACCAATGATACTGCATAATGCATTATTATTAATAAAAATAACCTTTTATATATATATATATATTATTTATATTTATTATGAAGTATATATTATGAGTCCAATACTAGGCTGTATATACTATATATAGCATTATGCTCTTTACTTATTTTTACTATATAAATATCTATTTTATTAATACTTTATATATTTAAAAATATTTTTATATTTATTATAAATATTATATATTATAATTTTATATTAATTATTATACCTCTTCAGTTATTGAAAAACCATTATAATATGACTATAAGCTTCTTGCCTTTAGAACCATAAATATATTATATAAAATATATTATAATATATATATATATATTATAATTTGGTTATATATATACTAGGATACTGATCTCGATAATTCTGTGTAATTATAATATTCCTAAAATCTTTAATATATATAAATAATATTAATAACGGAATAATCTTCAATCTGAAGCTGGTTACTTGTTATGTCACTCTATAGGTTAGTATATGCTTATACGCTAAGTATTTAGATTGATAAGAGATTTTATATAGTTTACGCATATTATCTGTATAAATCGGTAGATATATGTTAATTATATATTTTATTTATAGAGGATATTATTAATAGCTATATATTTATTATAATTATAAACCTATAAGAATATTTCGCTTATTTAAATTAATAATGTATTTTTTTTATAGATAGTTGGCCTCTTTTCATATTTATATGGCAATTTTTATATCTGTGATAAATTTCCGAGATTTAATTTTTATATTTAAACATTAATATATATTATATTAATAATATAAATATATATTATATATATTATATATTTTATTAATATATATATATGTATATATATATAATACAAACTATTTGGGTACGTATATATTGAAGATACTGAGAATTATATCATATATGAGCTAGAATTAATTGATATAGAGTATATTTGTTTAATATAGTGGCAATTAAATACCATAAATAAAACACATCGTGGTAATTGATTATTGGTTCTAGTTAAACTATTGAGCAATAATAAATGATGCGCTAGATATATAGTCGAGTACTAGGACATTTAATATTCTTGTAGAGTTACTATTACTTATATATTATTTTATTATATTCATATTTAGTATATTAATACTACAAATAACTATCTATAAGTATCTTATGAGGATTTAGGCTAACGATAAAATACCATTTATACTACTTACGATATAATTTTTATACCCTTACTAGTTATACACTACATATATTATATACATAGCGAATCAAAATTATTATCAGATTCGTTCATAATATATAATGAGCAACTATAAATTAATATGTATATAATATAATAGTAATATATAATATATAAATATATATTATATATATATATATATATATAGTATAATATATATATAATAATTTATATATATATATATAATTATTATATATATAATGATAGTAATATATATATAGGTATATCATATAATATATAATATAATATATATATAGTTAGAATTTTTATTTATACTTATTATATAATCTATTAGTTTTCATAATTTCAATATTTTGATAATATGATAGAAAGTAATAATCATCTATTAGAATATAATCACGTAGTAAAAGCCGTTATTATATTTTACGATAATTATATTATTATTAACGATTTGTACAATTTATCATTACGCTAAATATGTGAGTATCATATTCTTATTATGAATTACATATATTTAATGACGTAGGTGTTTATCATACATAAAAAGAGCACAAAATAGTATAATTATAAAAAACGCGCATGCCTAATTAATACTACCCTACACTATATATATTATATTATATATATACTATATATTATATAATAATCCACTTATATAGAATATATATATCTATATGTATATATATATATATATTATATATATATAAATATATATATATTATACATATATAATATATATAACATATATACTATATATAATAATATATAATATAATATATATATAAAATATTAATATATAATTAGATGCAATAGCTAGGGTCATGCGTATTAGGGTCACGGCTAAACCCCCCAAAAAAATCTGGTTCAACGGCCTTTTAAAAAACTTCTACACTCACCCTTCCAGCCATCTTTACATGAACGGCAGGGCAGTTCTACAGGAAAGCTGTTGGCTGTGATTAACATAAAAATTATATCTCTCTACTGAAAACCAATAAGAATGTAAATGATAGTGGTATAAATCAATATAAATAAGTAATCATCAAATGAAATTGCTTTAAATAAAGGTACAAAATAAATAAAATGTCAAAAAATACTGTTAAATTTCTATTGGCATCAAGTCTCCAATCAAGAATAATTCAATCTCTTTATGTGTACCATTTATTATTTTATCTAATACTCAAAGTATTATCTGGGTCACTTTTATATCTTGAATATTGTATGTTGGTAACATTTATAATTAGCATTTGTAAACAGTAAATAAAACATTGGGAAAAACCGAAAGGCTTTAGTGAGAGTAAGCAGCAATTTTATTACTAGTGGCTATCGATGAATGCAAATACTATAATTTAATAAATATATCAAAAATATAATTACTATAAAATTTATATATATATAATATACTTATATATAGTTATAAATAAATATATTATTATAATATATATATAATAATAAATATATATTATATATTATAAATAGAATATATATATCATAATATATTTATTACCCTCACGCCCTCCTACTAGGATGACAATGAAAATTATAATATACATAATATTTCTATGTAAAAATATTATATATATCCATAAGACGACTCTTTATATTACTTTTAACTAACTATAACCCTGTTAATATGCACTACTTTTGAAATCATCGGTTATTATCTAGATTATAATACAATTTTAATTATAAATCTATAATATATATATATATAATAAATATTATATATATATATCTTATATATATATATATATAATATATACATATTATATATACACCGTATATATATATATATATAATTAATCATATAGTACCATTTTCCTACTTATTAACCTAATATTCTTCAATTATTACTATAAATTATTTTAGACGGATGTCGCAAGTTTCCGCTGCCTAAGATTGTATAATACCCTAGATCATCCTACTCACGACCCGCCCAGACCGACAGTATTAGTATTACACGGTACGGTAGTTATTATGATGATTACTATGATGCACGGTTCGTAGTAATTACATTTATTCTATATTACGTCAATAATACCCACCTATAGAAGGTTTGTGGAAGAAGGATATATAATAATGAGTCAGATACCTTATATAGCGAACGATATTATTATAAGTATTTACAAGTCTTATACTACTACCACCACCAAAACACCTCACACGCACTACTTATAGGAATATAAATCTAATTTCCTAATACTTCCTGTAGTATTCATATATATAATATTATTATACTGTATTAAACAATATTACTTTCGTATTAGTTCTTTATATATATATCGATATCAACTTTATATTATACTTAGCTATACAGCGCTATTATGTATTAATATTTTTTATCTTACTTAATTAAACCTAAAAGATCACTAACTGAGACTGAATATAATTCTGAATACTGAATATAATATTATTACGATGATAATTATTAGAGTGATATCTTGTATTACCTAACCCCTCCACCTTCACTATTTACGCACCCCACCCTTACTACCAATATTAATTTTTATATATACTTATATATATAATATAAATACCAATATATATAATACTCATTATATTTTATTGTGTGTGATATTAATATTACCAATCTCTAACTATATAAATATTATTATATAGAAGTCGTAAATACAGATAAAAGGAGAAGCTCCGAGAACGTTTCCGAAATCTTTACAACTATAGTAGGAAGAATATTTGATTTACTTAAAGTAACTTATTATCTTCAGTAGCGGTTGGTAAAAATAGTATAGGGTTACAGTCTTCGCTACGCATTTTAGTACCTAGTACTTACTGACTTAATTATTAGCTTTTCAGACATTTTTCAAGTACACCGAGGCACCACCAGTCACCACCGGCCGCTTCCAAGGGTTTCAGTACGTTGCTTAGAATTTCAGCTTACAAGTTACAGCACACGTTACAGTACTCCAGACATTTGTTTTTCAAGTACAAGGTTTACAGGTATCTCCTAATACAAGTTACCTTTACAAATCTTTGGCACACCATTCACACTATTATAATGAGATATACTCGCTACTTATCCATTCACTATTAATATATAATATCTCATATATAATATATTATGATATATATATATATATATATATAAAAGAATCTATTGAAGCAACTAAAAGGAATATATATATATATATATATAACAGTCGTACAGTATACTATAATAATTATCATAGGTTGATATATAATCTTTTACACTTTAGTATATATATATTTATACCGACTATAAGTATATAATATATATATATATATATAATACGATTTTATATAATATATATATTATATATATATTATAAATAATTATATAATATAATATACTTTAGCGTCTAATATATATATATATTAGTACATTACTCATATACTATACTATAATACTAATTGAAGTTATCCTAAGCGAAGTATATATAGCGTATTATATAATTTATATAGTTATATATATATATATATATTATCCACGTAAATTATATATATTATAATATATATATAAATAAACAATTATATATTAATAATAATATACTATTAAACACATATATGATATATATATAGTCATTATCACCATCATCATATCATCATCATCATCAACCACCCAACCCTCTTCTCTCCGCCATAGACTATAAGGTCGTACATGCACGCGAAAACAGGAAAAATATAAAGAATATAAGCAATTGACACAAGAAATTCGAAGTAACTTTTCATATACCTTTAAGAAGTCCAATTTATAAAAATACCAATGTCAGATAAAAAACCACCCCTAAAGATGGGCTCAGGGACCGACGTCGATGAACCCTCAACTATTACAGTCCGGGTTCTAATTGGTGTACATTTCTCCCAGTGGCTACAGCCATTATCCCACAAAACCCCCCCCCGTTGTTATTCACTCTTTTAGCAACTATTCTTTTCGGGGCCCTCTCAAGTCTCACCATTTCAGGCATTCTTACTAAGCTCATCCACTACTATCACTCTAATGAAGATTCAAATTGGCTGTTTCTTCATCCCATTTTTCAGCTTCACCATTAAAATGACATAAAAGTCTAATTTTCCAGCGGGGTATCTGACTCTATATTCTTCGGTTTGGGAACATCCAGAAAGTGTGAGCTTGGGTTTGGCTGCTCTCAAAACGCGTTTTTCCGGTGTCTTTTCTGTGGGGACTGTAGTCATTAATCAAATTCCTCCACCCATCCTTCTCACACTCACCCACCTTTCTTTGTACTATTTCAATCACTTCAGATTTTTTCCTTAGATCTCCGCCCCTCAACTGTAACATCAGTCATTAGGTCTCCTCCATTACCTACATAATACGTATTAAGTGTTTCAATTTTGTCTGTACGCCACACCTGGTTGTCCAATTCCAAACTCCATAGTTGTTTTTAATTGTTGAACAACAGTGTAAAAGATTGGACATATTTTTTTTCTATCATTCGCCATTAACCATCAAATTCATAGCTTTATATCTACAAGAATGCACTCTGTTTTACTAGATTAATTTCTGGTAATGCAATAGTTTTGGATTTATTCTGGAAACAGAATTTTCAAAAAAAAAGATTTTTTAAATTTTTTAAACACTCCCTCTCTACGTGTACCTACACCGCGCGCAAAAAAATTACTATAGAGTAAACAGATAAGCACAAAACAAAAAATTGAAATGGTAATACGGAAAAAAGTTATATGGACCCATCTATGCATATTTCAAGGTTTGTAAATTGAAAAAAAGATCTTGAAATTGATATGAAAATAGGTCAACAAACAGGATTTGAAAAAATTGATCAATTCTGAAATTATGACTAACAGTCACAAAAAACATTGAAACACGTTTAGACCAACAACAACTACATGTTTGGTTTTAAAGGGTCAACTCGGCTGCACCCACATCGCACTTCCTCTCTCCTTTTTAGGTGGCCTGAAACTGGGATCAAGCTCCACCAAAATGAATCATCCCAAGACCAGCGCCACATCAACCTACTCCCATCCCTCTATCACCAACGATTTAACTGGTAACTAGCCACCTAGTGCCATCACAATTTCCTACTACACCTCTGCATCATCCATTCCTTTCATCCAACATATATACTAATATTTAAATAATAACTTTTCCAACTGCTCAACATCTATACTAACTTCACACTCCGAGGACTGTCTCAACTCAACCATACTACCTTACCTTTCAACTCTCACTCTTCCACTCCCTCCTTTTACACACCGCCAAATCTCTCTACCACCTCTCAAACATCTCCACATCGTCAAAACAAAAACCAAATATTTCACTTCATAATAGCGTATAATCACTTCACTTCCTACCACTCCTCATTCTACATTCATTCAATCTACCCTACATCTACATCTCTCATCACTCCTCCTTATATAAATAGGATTTCACCAAGGAACATAGCACATTCTTGGTATACACCGACTATTAATACCTTAAAACAATCAATTTTCGACTATATTATATCCTTACATACACTCCACTATCGGCATATATCATACTTTTGGATTTTTACTTCAGATAGCTACATCCAACAAACAATATCCACTAACACCTTGCTGTAGAAAATTTCCCTTATTAATCCTATACTAAAACTCTACCAAAACACATCCAATTACAATCATTCTCTCCTCCCTCATTATCAATAATCATTTTGTTCAAATGTACATCAAGATTTGATCTGTGACTTCATCACCTATCCCTACTCTTACTCCTACAAATTCATTCTTCAGTTCATTTTCAGTCCCCATTCGACGAACTCTTTCGGACCAAAATACCCATATTATCCTCTCTACATAACACTTCAATATAACTAATCACCTCCCCTAATATATACTTACAGTTACCTAACTCCCTACCTTAATATACATGTACCTTAATATTGCTCTCCTAAACAATTCCTCGGACACTATATCTCCTCCATAAACGCTTGTTATACAACTCAAATCCAATCAAGCACTCAATCTCACCTATATACGTGTATATACTACTCATACTTACACACACCACTACTCGATAATTATTATATATTATCTTTACTATAACTATATATATATATAATACTAGTCTATTCTTTTATATATATATAATATAATATATTACCTAACTATAATATATATATATATATTTATATTATACTATTACATCTATATCACATATACATATAATAACATTTTATATATATATATTAATATAATTCACTAATATAATTTATATTATACTCCCTACTATAATATATATATATATATATATTAAACATTATTATATTTTGCGAATCTGAAGAGAGTTGAAAAGGTTTGGTAAGGATTGGCAGGGTGTAAAAGGCGGGTTGTGAAAGAAACGAAGAATAAGCGTAAGTTATTGTTGTAAGTGACATCCTCGTGTGAAGTATGTTAGAATGCACTTAACAGTACGGGAGTTTAAATATTTAGATATTATATGCGACGACACACACGCTGCATCATCGCGAGTGTATAAAAGTGAATTTCATAATGTGCTGGCGCAATAAAATCTTGTGGATGCAAAGAGAACTAAAGTCTGATCGCCTAGGGTCACCGACGTATTTGTACCTGTTGTTAAGTATAGTACGAGCTATGGTTCGGAATAAAAGTATAAATCTAAAGTACAATGTGTCAGAGACAATCTTACGGGCATGTTTGGCGGAGAAGAATTATAAAATGAGGAATGAACGTATTACAAAGTTGTATGATGTAAAAAAGCGAATAAATGAGAGAAATTATAATATAAAGCAACGTTAATGGGGGGTATGTGGAAAAGGATAGATATAGTCGGTTTGGTTAAGCGATTAAATAGTGGGTGATGTGTTGGCACGCTGGGCTGGAGACCGAAGAAAAGTGATTGGTCAGCAAAATAACTCTGAGAGTAATGAGGTTTTGCAGGGGCAGAAGAAAAGTACATATAGGATAAATGTAGGTTTTTGCCGAAGAGTATGGTTGGCCCACCTGGGCCAAGTGAAAACCCACATGGCAGATGCATACGGTGAGGCCGTCGCGGTCCGTAGCTCTTGGTGATTTCTGGACGCGGGAGTTCTCAATAATGTATATGAAGGGAGTAAGGCTGGCTTTCTTCGACGTTGTTTATATTCTCTACTTACTATTCTGTTCTTTATCGTTTAACCCCTGAACCCCCAGTCTTCTGGAAAAAAGATGGTTGATGATAATATATACAATAATATAATATAATAATTATATTATATATTATATAATAATATATATATAATAAGATAATATATATATATATATATATATATATATATATAATACATTTTTCTTCGGCATACTTCGGGGAGCATTCCCCCGGATACAGTCGAGTGTCCCACCGGAGAAATGAGCACACACTCACACTCTCTCTCACTCTAATTACAAAAAAGAAAACAAACAAGTATGTTTAAATGTATATATCTAGCCATAAATAACTGACTTGCGACGAATCACGCATACTTGCATTTTGAATGGCAATAACAATAAAGTTGTAAGATTTTTGATACGTTTGAGTCTTTGAGAACTCTGCGCAGCTAAATTTTTTGGTCTAGGCCTCTTTCGAGGAGCTTAATATTCTCGACATTAGGTAATATTGATTCTTGTTTTCTCCCATTTCTTAGAATCTTCATATATATAATATTATATATACTATACTATATATATATTATAGAAATATAAATAAATTTAATATCTAATAAAAATAATAATATACATACTATATTTATATATATATTATATATATATATATAATATTTATATATATTAATATAATAATATACTATATATATATATTTATATATATATATACAGTTTTAATACTAATATAATTATATATATATATATATAATAATATATATATATATTATATTAATATATATTATAAATATATATATATATTATATATAATACTATATATAAAATCCATTATATATAATCATTAAATTTTAGATTAGTTTCCTAAATTTATTAATTTTATTTTTAATTATTAAGTGCTGTGGAACGAAAGAAATTTATATTTTAACATATTAAATAATCATTATAATTAATATATAATATCATAAATATATATAATATAGTATTTATATTTCCTTTATATTATATTATAATAAAATATTCTTAATTGAAATTATATAGAATATAATATATATATATATATATTAAGATATATATATTTATAAGAGGCCTTTTATTAACCGTCATATGTATCCTAAAAACTATTAATGCTACTAAATTAAAATAATTTTTAAATCTGATAATAATCAATAGATGTCAAGAATTAAACAAATCGGTTAAAAAAAAATTAGTAATGTCACTCCCCAGATACTTCATAGAACAGTAGCCAAATCAAGTATTACTACCTGCCCTTTAATGTTGTGTGTTTAATAGGCTAAATGAGCTACTCAGTTGACACATTTAAAGATGTCAGGAGTCGGTTCTGCCTTGCCGGGGGAACCATATGGGATAGTATCTATTCTCCTCCTCCGGAGATCTCTCGGAAACCCTCCATCTTGGTATTTGGGTGTCCGCGGGGGTCCTCCCCCCTCCTCTAACGTATCGGAAAACTCCTCCCCTATGGTTCCCTCTCACGACCCCTGCGGAACATACAATATAAATATAACTATAATATCATATATATAAATTATATTATAATATAATATATAGTATAATATATATATAATATAAAATAAATATATATATATATATTTCTATATTATATATAATAAATAATATATTAAATATACTACTTATATATATATCTATAATTTATATAATATATAATAATATATAAATTAATATATATAAATAATAAAATAATATATATATTAATATAAATATTTATTTCTAACTAATACTGTATTCTACTCTATGACAGACAGATTTAGCGATTTCAGACCTCGTTACAATGAACTGTGATGAAGATACCAGATGTACGATAGTATTTTGCATTTAAGACAAACATATATGTTATTTATTTCATTTACTTGATATATATCTAGCTTATAACATCTTTATAAAATAATTTTAATCTAGAGGTAAAATTCATCGGTGAAATTAAAAGTTAAAAGCATATATAAATGGGTAAACATAATTATTCCGACTTTATAAACTATAATATATATTAATGTTTATATAATTCTAAAATACTATCTTTAATAAATATTTATAATAAAATAAGATAATATTATAGTAAGGTCAGTCAAATATTTCTATTTGATGTCATCACCTCAACCAAAAATTTGTTATTATTTTCTTTTCCCCATGCGATGTGGGACTCCATAGTGCCCTGCCGTTCTTTGTAAAGTCAACACAACAAAAGTTACATTTTCATTCACAGCCTGTTTATAACTTATTTTCCAAAATTACAGTGTACATCACTTTTGGCACTTGGCATTTTCGTAAATTCTGGATGAATATTATAATACTGGAACGCGAAACAAACACGATAAGGAAAACATTAGATGCAGACACAAAAATAATGCAAAATTATATATTATAAAAACTTATTATCAAAATGAAAATAAATCTAAATTAATTATTATTATAAAAATTAATAACTATATATAATTTAAAAATTATTTATATATATGTAATTATAAATAAATTATATATATAAATATAATTTATACTATATATAAATTTGATATAAAATTTAATATAATTAATTTATTAACTATATAATATATATATAATATATATAATATATATATAATATTATATAAATATATATATATATTAATTATATATTAATAATATATAATATATATATATATAGTATATTATATACTATATATATATATCATATATTATATATATTATATATATGAATTATAATATATATCTGTAATAATCTAACTTATATATATATATATAATACTATATAATAAATATAAAATAAGTTATAAATATAGTTGTAACATTTGTAAATATAAATAATTATATAAAGAAAGAATATATAATATTTAACTACATCATATTATATTATTATGAAAATAAACAACATAAAATATATTATTATATTTCTATAATTATATATATATAAAATATATATCTATAATTTATTATAATATAATTTAATATATATAACTATTATTATATATATAAATATATAAATAATATAATATATATATATATTACAACATATATATTTATATATATATATATCTATTATATATAATTTTATTAATAAAATTATTTATATTATTATATAAATCAATAATAAATAAAACATTAATATATAATACTCTTATATATAATATAAATAATATCAAATTATAATAATATATAATTTATATATATACTTAATATAATAATATACTATATATATATATATATTACATAATAATATATAATATAATATAAATTATAATAAATATAATATATATAAAATATAATACCTAAATTATATATAAAATACATCAAAAGTATCTATATGACAATTCTGTCGCCAAAATATGAAGAATTTATATATGAAAATATTAATTATATATTATATATACATTAAATATTATATATATATATAATATCTATAATATTCTTTAAAATAATACTGTATATATATAAATATAATTATATATATTATAAAATATTACTAGAATTATATTATTGATTAAATTATATCCAATATCTTATCATAAATATATTTAATTAAAATAATATATACAAGAAATAATATAATTTTAAAAAATATATCACTGTAATATATATAAATTATAATTAAAATATATAAAAATATATCCTCAGAAATATCCACTTAAGCAATAACTAAACAAATAAATATAATAACTTAAATAATATATAATAAATATATATATAATATAATATATATATAAATTATATATATTAATTAATATAATAAAAAAATATATATATATAATTTATAATATATATATATATATATATATATATATATATATTATATAATATATTATATATAATTTACGTATATATATTATATATATATAATATAATAATATAATAATATATAATTATCTTATATATATAGTATAATATATATAATATATACAATAATATATACAAAATTATACTGTATATATATTATTAATAATATAATGTAATAATAATAATATATACTATAATATATCTATATATAATATATAAAATATATATATATATTATCAGTTCTTTTTAATTAATTATTTATATATAATAAATATATTATTATATAATATAAATATAATATATATATTTATAATACTGTTTTATAATATAAAATATTATATAATATAACTTATATATAATATTTATAATATAAATTATAGATATAAATTAATAGGCCACATTTGAATATATCTTCTAATATAGTAATATATTATATAAATTATAAATTATATATATTATATATTTATATAATTATAATATTATATATATAGTATTTCCATAATAATATATTATAATATATAAAATAAATTAATATATTATTTTCTAGAATATAAATCATAAGTTTTACTGTTTCTCTATGAATAGGATATATAATAATAATATGTAATAAGAACTAGTATCTATTTAATCTTTAAATAATAAAAATATAAACAAATTATAAAAAATTTATCATTATATATGATATTTCCTAATGAAATTCATAAAAAATCATAATATTAAATACAATATATAATAAATATCTCATATAAATATTATTTATTAGATATACTATATATATTATATATATATAACCCACCTATATAAATAATACTAATATTAATATTAACTATATATAAATATTTATCACCCTATATATTAACATTCTTACATATATTTGCATTAGACCCTACATAAGCTTTATATATATACTATATATATATAATAACAATTACTATATAAAATTTTATATATAAAACAAATATATAAAAAATTAAATATACACATATATATAGATATATAATATTATAACTATATAACTATATATAATATCATATAAATAAAATATATATAATACATATATCTACATACATACATCATACACATACATACATACATACAACATAATACAACAACATACGCTACACTACCCATACATACATACATACATACAACAATACATACAACAACATACATCAATCATACATACATACATACATACATTACAATAAACACATTACATACATAATACAACATACATCACGCTCAATACACATACATCATACATAAACATACACACACACATCTATTATATATATATATATATATATATATAATATATAATATATATAATAACACGCAAACCAACACACATAAAATAATATATATATACACACCTATATATAATATATATATATAATAATATAATCTATATATTGTTAAAAATAACTTTCTTACGGGGCAATATTCTGATAATTAGGATACTGCAAAGTCCTATAAAATATTTTAATTACAATCACTGCACAAAATAGGTAATCAACTCCGGTATCAATATAAAATATATCAAAACATAAAATTGTTAGGAAGTAATGATAAAAATTAGCCCATCATCTTGGTAGCGTTATGCATAAGTTGATGCTAACTTTAATGAAGTTGACATAGACATTCTCCACCACACCTGATTCGTCCTCTGCGTACTGGGTACGGGGAAAACGAATATAAAAGTAATTGATCTCGAATTCGATAACCTCTTGACAAAAAACGAATAAATTACTCTCTACAATTATAAAGAAGATCTTGTTTCGAGAAGAACATCTGCTTGGGATAGACTTTTGTACTCCATCGGAGATTTTAGAGCGATAACCTCTCCTCTCTCACGGACTTGCGTAAAAGATCAGTGTGTTTGGGAAACTCGACTGACATTTGAATTTACTTGCTCTCCCACATCCATAATCTTAAGAATGGGAGCTATTCACCCATCGCGCTATTACTTATAACCATAAAATATATTGACATGGATAATAATTTTGAAGCAATAAGGAATTGCCTAATCTTAACATTCGGACTAACAGGCTCAATAACAACCTTGTTAACCTTATATTTTGATCGAATAGACAGGGCCAAGTCCTAATATCTGAAGACAAGCATCGTCTAAGCTATTAGTTATGGCAGTAATAAAGATCTACAAAATTACTCGAAGGTCTCGCTCAACACTCCACTGAGAACTGGTATTTTCAAATACCAAATATCACAATGCATAAGCCCATTCAAAATTGATTAATAGACTAAAGGAAAACTCTCTCTCACCAGCACCACTCTCACCTGATTTGAATGCACAACCGATTAGGTAATGTGAGCTAAATTATCAGGTAAAAAGGCACGAATAATAAACAAAAGACTAAAAATGCCCCAAAATCGAATCATCTAAATTTGTTACCGTAAGTACTTCTAATGGGGGAAATTTGATATTTAAATAGCATTGTAAAGTAACTTGATATTAAGAACCACAATATATCAATATATAGATCTGAGAATTTAGAACAACTAGCATGCCACACATCACTGATAATCTAAATTGCAGGTACTTGAGAACTCTCCACACTATTTTCGTCAAATGCAAAGAAGGAGATTCTTTCAAACACTCAAAGTTTTCTCTCACTAAAATCAAATCTAGATAGGAATTCAGATGATTATATAAAACTTACACACACACAGCGTTTTGAATAGATAGATTATTCTTACCTGAGATTGACAAGTATATTCAGCGCTCTATCCATCTCTATGGATACACTGAAATTTATTAAATACACACATCGTTAGAACAGATTAACGTGCTAACGATAGAAACTATCGGCCTAAGTCGAAAGATTTTCAATAAAAACTCGATGTTCGAGCTAAAAGTTCATAACCTGGTCGACAATTAAAGTAGTAACTCAAATAATTTAAACTTTAAAAAATCCTTTTCATCACCTTCAAACATCCCTTTTTATTTGGAGGAAAAATGCTTCAGAAATTCATAAGCTTTTACAAATAACTCGGGTGAGGATGATCCTCCACTTGACGGGACCATTCAAATACAAATTAAATCAGTATACATTCACTCTAATGAAAGTCCTTCTACAATTAAAAAGATATACATAAAAATTAAACATATTAAATCAAAATTATACATCACTCTCATTGACCTTCCGTAGATCGTTCATACGCACAGAAATAAATAAACTTCTTTGAATGACTGAACCAAAAAAGATGGAAAAATACACTACCATAACACTAGAACAGCAAATCCAACATTCAATGAAACAGATGACAAAACAAATCCTTGAAAAATTTCTAAATAAAGTAAACCAAAAATAAACAATAAAAAATTGAAATAAAATTCTAAGTGAAAAGCCATTCAAAATCTTCAAATGTAAATAACCAGAAACAAGCTTCAATTTGCTTGAAACCTTGTAAAGAATGCACCATACTCAAATTAATTTTAAGATCATACTTTATCAGATAGTAGTAAACTTTCAATTTATAAAATTACTTAACGCAATATATATTATTAAATTAAAATATTCTGAATACT
>JABUQX010058419.1:20000-28812 GCA_015478945.1 Trachelipus rathkii | reverse complement strand
CCGAATTATAATCCCAAAAAGGTGTGCATATTTTTTATTCAGTTGTTATATAAAGCCAATCACCTGTCCAAAAAGCTAATCCTCAATAAACATCAAAATGCAACCACTTGCAGCTAAATTATAACTGTAGTAAGATAATTATTTCTTAATGAGAGAATATGCCTTTTGTCTAAATATTTAAAGCGATAAGTGAGCTAAAAAAAACCAGGTGCTGACAACGTAAATTCCAAAAGTTTACTACAGTATTTTAATTTTTGTTAAATCCAGAAGACATGATTTATTAATATTACTGGTACTACTATCATAATCTGGATAAACTATTTTACTTAGTCTTACAAAAAAAAAGAAAAAAAATTAATCTAGTTACTTAAATTTTATCGGCTCAAAAAACTTTCACATACAACCTTTCAAAATTCTTAAACAAAACTTCATAGCTCTCGCTATTTTTGAAAGCCGTAGAGGATTCTTTTAAATTGAACTACTTCCAGCATACTAATCCCTCTTTTGATAAGTAAATACATGCAGACTATACCAGTTGTTTCAAAACTGGGGTCCTTGAATCAATAATAGGCAACAGCAGCAGCTTATGGGGGAAATGCATTCATGGTCTGGAATTTCTCAACATTCACAATTAAAAGACATTTAAGTGGGAACTTTTTACGTTTTCATAAAATCTGTCAATATAAAATGCAATTTTAGACATTGTTAAAGGATAAACAGAATGTGTATTTCAAAACTGGGATCCATGAATCAATTATACATTTGTGTGTGTGTGTTGGAGTTGTGCCCTATGTAAACAATTTAATACTCTGAACACTCGCTGAATCTCGGAATATCCTAACTCGATGCTCTGTAGCTCAAAACTTTCTTCCTTCTACTACAATAATCTTGTGCTTCTGCTACTGTTTCTCCTAACAGAACAGATTTTCACTTCTTCTTTGAATATCTTACAACCTCTCACGAGACTGTTATACTTCTCATCCAAACTGAGGTCCTCTTTTAGGCGGGATTTCAATGATACACAACACTGATGGTGGGGCTCTCATACTGATTAGGTGGGGAGGAGGCCGAATCATTAGCATTCTCAACGATCTGGAGCAACTAATTAAAAAACCCACACCAGCATTCCGGATCGTCCCAAGCCAATTCTTGAACACCACTGTCCTATGTTCGCTGACTATCCTTTCTCTCTATAAATACACTACCTTCGTTCCTATTGGTAATCTGACCACAACCTTATCTCTCTTAACTTTAATACGATTCTCTCCAAAAGCTCCTCCTGCCCTATGGCATTTTTTTTGCCACTTTGATCGGGTGATGCTCGCTTCTTACACTAAACTATGAATTGCATGGACTGCTTTGACTCTGATGACCCTTCGGCTTCTAAGTGAGAGCATAATCGTTGATGGGATGAGCAGGTTCATTCCTTCTGCGACTAAATCTTTCTCTCTTTATAATCCATGGTTCGATCGTGCCTGTCCTCTGGCCATTCAGGCTAAAGACGCGCTATGGGGGAGGAAAATTCTCGTTCTCCTATCGCTCTTGCTAATTTTTCATTCAGCTAGAAATCGTTGCAGGGATACTCTTCGACGAGCGAAGCGGGCTTTAACCTCCTTGGGTCTCCTACTGATAAATCTTTCTGGCCTATTGCCAAAAAACAGTCTCTAACACTTCTGTAAATCTGCCTTTCCTCCTCATTATTCATCTGGATGCTCTGTTTGCTTAACTCCCTACTGAAAATGCCAGATCTCTTTCGGCCTCCTATTTTCCTCTAACTCAACCCTGGACGTTCTCGCATTTCCTCCCCTCCACCTTCTCTTTCAGGGGTCCTATGATCTTTGCCTGTGCTTACATTTGATCGGTGCATGGGCTCCTGAAGATCTATGAACGTTAGAAGGCGGGTGGCCCGGATGCATTCCTCACCGAGTTATTGTAGGGAGTGTGCTTCCGAGGTGGCCCCTCCCCTAATCTCTTATATTCTCTATGTCTCAATACTAACACTTTCCTCAGTGTTGGAAACACGCACATGTCCAACCTATTCCGAAAAAGGAAGCGCTCTATCCTTCTAACTATCGCCCTATTAGCTCTCTACCTTGTATTCTATCTAAGATCTTTGAAAACCCTTCGTCTAAGACCATCTGGAATCTCATTCTCTTCCTCTTCCGATCGCCAGTACGGCTTCGGCGCTCGAGGTCCTACTGGTGAAATACTTTCCTATTTAACCGATTTATGTTTCCGCCTTTAGGAACTACGGGGAGACTTGCGTGGTGGCGCGACATATCCAAAGCATTTGACCGGGTTGATGGCACGCGACCACTGCTCTCCAAACTCCCTTCCTTTGGGTTTTCCTCCTTCTCTTTGCTTACTATGTCTAGCTTTCTTTCAATCGCTCAAATATCGGCTTTGTTGATGGGACGACTTCTTCTTCCTTTTTCTTGCAATAGTGGTGTTCGCCAGCGTGTCTGTCTTATCTCACTTTTCATTAAGATCTTCTCACCGGCACATTAAACTCTAGTTCACTCATATGCGATGACTCGACCCTTCATTCTCTCAACTCATTTCAATTCTGCCCCTCTTTACTTCTAGAATTGCCTCTCGTCTAATCTTTCCGATTCTCTATTCTCGCTGATCTCGATAGAATTTCTGGAGTTGGGGTCGTCTCAACCTTGTGAAATTTCATTCTTTAGAAACTCAACTTCTTCAAATCTCGCTCTCTAAGACACCTTCTAACTTTCCTATCTCTAAGACACCTTCTAACTTTCCTATCTCTTTCGACGGTTCTCTCGTCTCTCCTGTTGACAATATACACATCCTTGGCCTTAACATAAACAAAAAAATGTCTTAGAAACCTCACATCACAACGGTTGCTAAGGCGGCCTCAAAGAAACTGGGAGTTCTGTTTAGACTGCGACTTTTTTTTCCTCTCCACAGTTACTCCAGTTATAACAAGGGCCCATCCGCCCTTGTTATGGAGTACTAGCTTCTCATATCTGGGGGTGGGCTCAGGTTTCACCCGGCTTTTGGATAGGGTCGAGTCAAAGGCAGAAAGACCTATAAACTGTCAGTTTCTTTCTAGTTCACTTGACCCTCTATCTTTGCGGCGCGATGTTGGTGCTTTATCTCTTTTCTATAGGTTACCGCAGCGGCAATGTGCTCGAGGGACTTTTCACTCGCGTGCCACCACCTTTAAGACGCCGTCGTAGCACAAGGGGGTGTTGTGTCGGCACATGAGTTTTGTGTTGATTATTAGCACTCCAGACTAGTTCGCTGGCGTCCTCCTGTCTTTCCTGCCCACCTCTGTTCTGTGAATTCTCTTCCATCATTCTGTGTTTCCTACTCAATTTAATCTCCCTCACTTAAAGCCCGCGTCTGTGCTCATCTGCGTGATTTGCGGTAGTTGAGGTTTTGTTGATTTTAACACCCCCTTCTTGAATGGGGCTTTGCCCGTGAGCGGTGGTGATAACTGTAAAAAAAAAAAAAAAATAAAAAAAAAAAAAAGTGCAACAGCAAAATTGAAATATAAGGAGTTATTAATAATTAAAATCTTGTTCTCTATGTTTATTAATGGAATGGAAATTTACTTAAAAGACATTTTATTAAAATTTAAGTCAAATACCTGGCTTCATAAATGGGAAATAAAAAAATCTTCCTTTCTTAAAAATAAAAATTTTAATGCACTATATGTAAAATATTCAAAAATATTATTATATGTAAAATAGGGTAGATGCAGGAGAAAATATATATAATATATATATATATATATATATATATATATATATATTTATATAATATATATATATATATATATTAAATATATATATATATATATATTATATATACAGTATATATATATATAATTATATATATATATATATATATATATATATAGATAATATATATATATATATATTATAGTAGTATAAATATATATATATATACCGTATATATATATATATCGTATATATATATATACCGTATATATTATATATATATATATATATGAATTTATAAAAAATATATATATATAATTATTAATATATAATAATTATATATATAATATATATATATATAGATATATATATTTATATATAATTATATAATATATATATATACTATATATATAATTATATATATATATATATATATATATATATATTTTATATATATATATGATATTATATATATATATATATATATATATAATATATATAATATATATATATATTATATATATATATATATATAAATCTCATATACATAGCTTCGAACTAAGAAGAGAATGCTTTAACAATGTCGACAATCGTCCTGAAAACTACAAACTTAAAAAAAATTAAATAAAGTCATGTACTAGAGTATTTGAAAGGGCATTTAAATACAACGGCACTAGAGATAATTAAAATGCAACTTCAGAAACATAAATACAGCGACGAAAGTAAAATGTTACCACTCCTATTATATTACACTGGGCCTGCAGCGTACAAGAAATTGAGAACCATATTTAGATTTCCCTCAGTCAGCTCTTTAAGGTCTTGGGCTAATAAATTAGATATTGATACTGGTATAAGCTCCAATTTATTTTCATTTCTGAAAGGCAAGATTCAAACCATGGTGGCAAGCGATAAAGTATGTGTAATGTATGTTGATGAAATGAGCCTTAAAAAAAATCTTGACTTTGACGAAAGATCTCAGTCAATCACAGGATTTGTGGATTATGGAACTTGTAGAGAAAATACTATAGCAAATAATGTCCTAGTTTTTATGATTAGAAATTTATATTCAAATTGGAAGCAAGCACTAAGCTTTTATTTTACAGAAAATACAATGAAATATAAGAAGTTCCAAGACGTATTATATGAAATATTGAAGAGATTGAAACAAATTGGAATTACCATAGTAGCCATAACAGCAGATCAAGGTAGGTATTTCCTATGTGCTTTTAAGAAGGAGGGAGTTAATTTTGACAAACCATATTTTGTTTCAAGATCAGAAGATATACGTCTTTGCAGATGCACCTCATTTACTAAAATCAACTCGCAATATATTATTTAAGTATAAAATTTTTACTTCTGATGGCATTGCACAATGGTCGTATATCAAATCAACGTACTATCATTGTCAAGACAAAAATTTTAGGTACATACCTAAAGTCAATTCCACACACATATTTATTCCGCTATTTGGAGGTATGATGAAAGTCAAGCTTGCTGCTCAAGTGCTAAGCAAATCAATGGATTCGGCTATATTATCGTTAATTGCCCATAGAAAAATAGAAAACGATGCTTTGCCTGCATAAAAATTTTGTCAAAAGATGAATGATCATTTTGATATTTTCAATTCATCTAACAATCTTGCATCGACTCCTTATAAAAAAGGGTTCAAAAAGAACTCTTATTCATGGAACTTCTTACAAGAAATTGAAAGTTGGATAAAGACTTGGAAGTCTTAGATTCAAATGGCAAAGACATTACTAAGAAATTCAGCTGTATTAATGGCTGGATTCAAAACATCAATGCTTTGCGAGAACTTTCAGAATCTCTGAATGAAAAATATGAATGGAAATTTCTGCTAACGAGAAGATTATGTCAAGATGGTTTAGAAATTTTTTTTGGTTTAATTAGAAAAGGTGGAGGGTTAAGAAATAATCCATCATGCTTTCCGTTTATTCATGGCTTTAAAAGTGTCGCCTTTCAGTCTTTAATAAAACCACAAGAAACTGTAAGCTGTGAAGCAGACATAGGGAATATTAAAATAGTTTTCAAATTTATTAAGACATGCTGAGAAAAAATCAGATTTGAATTATTTTAATATGGATGTTGCAGAATCTGCTACAAGCGAAATTTTTTTCCCTATCACTGAACTTTCTGATTTAATGGAAAAGAATACTATGATTTATGTTTCTGGATACCTTGCTAAAAAGCTTAAAAGTTTTCACCCAGATTGTGTAAAATGTGATCTTGCAGTTACAGAGAAAAGTTATGATACAGAAGATAAAATATTTTTACTTTTAAAAAACTTTACAAATGACCCAAATACTGGATTAATTCAATCAACAGAATCTATTCACAAATACTTTTTAGACTGTGAAAAGGTTTTTGACGAAGTGTTAAAAATTTATTATTGCAATAAAGGTATTGTGTTTTTCTTAAAAAACAATTTAAAATAAGTGGAAAGCTTTGTATTTTGTACTGATAAAGTACCTGAATATTTCTTAAATTTGTTTGTGAAAATGAGATTATACTACACTGTAAAGTACAAAAATCGTAGTCTTCAACAGGAAAATGAAAGAAGAAAAAAGCAGTACAAATTGAGAAAAATTATGCATTTGTAATATATATATATATATATATATATATATATATATATATATATATAGTATATATATATATATATATATATATATATATATATATATATATATATATATATATATATATATATATATATATTATATACATCTTGCACTTTAAAATTTTTATTTTTAAGAAAGGAAGATTTTTTTTTATCCCATTTATGAAGCCAGGTGTTTGACCTAAATTTCTCCTTAACTTCTTTTTCCTTGGAGTGTTTATAAGATAACTTGTCCGCGCTTCTATATCACTTGTGCAAATCATTTCTGGGAAAATAAATGAGATTTTTAGAATATAAGGTAATTTTATAAAAATTTTCTCCAAATTAATCTTAAGAACTCTGCCCCTATTATTAATATAAATAACACCTAGAAAAGAAAATTTGGAGAAAGTTTTTATATTAAGAACTGCAAAAATTTCAATAAAGTTAGAGCTGATTATGGAATTGACATGTTTTTGAATAACGTATTAAATAAATTTCGGATTTTCCCAAAGATGCCAACTTGAATAATAATAATAATAATAATAATAATAATAATAATAATAATAATAATAATAATAATAATAATAATAATAATAATAATAATAATAATAATAATAATAATAATAATAATAAATAAATAAAAATTCATTAAGTAACTAACCATTTTATTATTTTTTAACATTTATTTTTACAAAATTTTATAAATCTCTTTTTAAAAATAAGCACATATTTTTTAATTTAAATGTAATTTAGTCATTATTTAATAGCTGAATGAAGTGGACAGCGTCACGTTCTCGAAACTCCTACAAATAAATTTTATAAACTTAGTATATGTGGGGGTTTTCCTTCTATAACTTCTGACACGTTTAGATGGAGCTGCCACTAATATATATATATATATATATATATATATATATATATATATATATATATATAAGGTTGTATTATTATTATATATATATATATATTATATATATATATATATATATATATATATATATATAATATATATATATATATATATATATATATATATATAAAATATTTAAGGGTATTATATATATTATATACATATGGCATATATATATATATGTTATATATATATCTATATATATATATATATATATATATATATGGAGAAAATCATTGCTGGACACTAAAACGTTAATCCGACAACAGCAAACTAACGAAGATTTTTTAACGAATTATTTACGGAAGTTAATTTATATATATCAATATCTCACAATTTAACTTCCGATAATGTAACCCGTTGTTTGATACTTTTAAGTTCGTTAACTCTATGGTCGAGAAGCAGAAGATCATCATTCTCTAAGTGTGAATTTAAGCAGCCCAAACATCAGTCTCCTTCCAGATCGCAACAAAAAGTTGTAAGCTTTATATTGAAGGTCGATAGAGCATTGAAGAACTGGAAACTTTGACAGCAACACTAACTTTAAAAATAACAACATTGCTGCGACCCTTTTAGCTGAGTGGACAGTCAATAATTCAAGTATCAGCATCTAGTAGAAGGCCATGAGGATTGTCGACACTTAGCTGTACAGTGATTTGAAGGAAGGAGTGGCTCACTCTTAACTTTGTTGGGAGATCTTCATCACCCTCTTCCTGAAGTACATACA
The DNA here is from genome assembly GCA_015478945.1 of Trachelipus rathkii. Lineage (NCBI taxonomy): Eukaryota > Metazoa > Arthropoda > Malacostraca > Isopoda > Trachelipodidae > Trachelipus > Trachelipus rathkii. The sequence continues at coordinate 20,845 of JABUQX010058419.1, read as the reverse complement.
ATCAGTCATTTTATTACTCTATCTCAGGGAACAACATCGTGAGGCCATAGTGATCAAGACTAGTAACTAGAACAATTTGTGAAGTTGATCTTTCTGAAAGGCAACTAGCACATTGCACCTATTAGTTTAATAAATGTACTTTAATTTTATTTTTTATCTTTCAGTTCCCGCCATAATAATTCTTTTGTAAAGTAAGAATTTAATTAACGTCTAGCAATTATACAACGCGATTTCTGGATATGTAATCAGTTCAATTTATATTAAAAATATTAAAAGTGTTTTGAAGCTTTTTTTTTTTATTGAATTTTATTAACTACTAGTATAGAAACAACTATCCTTAACTGATTATTATTGTTAATTTTCGTTAACTGTGTACTAAAATTATCGGAATATCGTTATCGAAGTCAAAGTCGGAGTTAACGGATTATCGTTATCGAAGTTAACTTCTCTGGTTAACAGTACCAGTATATATATATATACTATATATACTATATATACTTATAATACTTTATATATATACTATATATATATATAATATATATATTATATATATATATATACATATATAATATATACATGAACAAATAAAGTATTAGATATGTCCCCCCATGGCTTTGAAGAATCACGTAACTCTAACTGAGCAAAAGGAGAATCTTTTAAAGTCATCGTCTCTTTTTGATCTCGAAAACTTAAAAGAAATTCGAGAACACGAATTATTGCAATCACGAAAATCTCAGAGATTTACGCTTCGCTTTGAGAGATTATGGCAATTTGTTAGCCTGTAACTGGATTAGTTTAAAAGGTTTTTTTTTTTTGTGGGGTATTATAATAATTGTCATGTGCAG
>JABUQX010058419.1:12500-15000 GCA_015478945.1 Trachelipus rathkii | reverse complement strand
ATATATATATATATATATATATATATATATATATATATATATATATATATATATATATATATATATATAATATAATCTCATCTTATCTTCATCTACCTCCTATCCCCAGATTGGGGGTGATGTGCGTATCATAGACCGGGACAGAAAAGTAGTGGAAGAACATGACACAGGTCTAAAAGAAAGCCCCTTTTACCGTCCTATTTATACCCTTAAGTGAGAACTTGTCGTAGTCAGAAAAATCCACCCTGGGGTTTCACAAGACTGCGACGGACCCTCACTGTGGTACCTTTTCAATGTGGGATTCATCCCCTGGGCAAACTTACAACCATACCCCTTCAGAAAACCCCGCCAATCCCTCCTGTTATGCACCTTTCTTCACGCCTCTACCAAACTCACATTCCACTTCTTCAGGAATTCCTTTACTGACTTTATCCAATTTTTCTTCGGTCTCCCAGCCAGTCGATTCCCAGCACACTCACCACTATGCATCCGCTTAACCAACCAACTATCATCCATCCTTTCCATATATATATGACCAAAATATCTCAATGTACTTTCGTTTATTCTCTCATTTACGCCTTTCTTTACACCACACAACTCCCTAATGAGTTCATTTCTCATTTTATCAATTCTTCTCACACCTAACACGCCCCTAAGGTTGCTCATCTGAGCACATTGTACCTTAAATTTATACCTTCTATTCCAGACCATAGTTTCACTACTATGCATTAATACAGGTGACAATATACCATCATGCAAAACCCAAGAGCACTCAAAACTTACTCCCTAAACATCCATCAATAATTTAATTGTACCAGGCACCAGCCACCTTCCTATCATTCACAACTTTCCTACTACACTCTGCACCATCCGTTCCCTTTTCATTCAACATATATCCTAAATATTTAAGCTCAGATACTTGTTCCAGTTGTTCACCATCTAACATGACTCCACACCGCGGACTCTCCTCTCCAACTAGGATAATATTATTCGTATCTACATTCACTTTCAAACCCCTTCTTCTACACACCCTGCAAACCTCTCTTCTAATCCTCTCAAACTCTCTTCAGATTCGCCACGCAAAACCAAATCATCCGCACACTATAAGCAAGGCACCCTCCACTCTCTTTTATTCTCAATCATTCTAACACCTTCCTGCCACCCCTACCTCTAATTCTTTCATAACCCCATATATATATATATATATATATATATATATATATATATATATATATATATATATATATATATATATATATATATATATATATATATTATTTCAACTGGTATATATATATATCTTAAATCCCGACTTAAGAAATTTAAAATTCTAAAATTTCCTTTATAAATTAACCATAAAATTTAAAGTACTAATATCTACAAAATATTGTTAAAAAGGCTAAAATATATTTTTTAATAAAGTCTGTGCGTTAAGAAAAAATTGCACAGGGACGGAAAAAAGCGAACAAAGATAGAAAAAAAAATTAACGAAATTTAAAGAAAAAAGCGAATAAAGATAGAAAAAAAACGAACAATTATGGAAAAAAATGAATGCTGAAAAAAAAGAGCGAAGAAATTTACTGGAGAAGAAATTTACTTGAACAAATTTACTTCATATAATAACGTTCATACCTAAAACATTTATAACCATAGAAGCCATTCCACCTTCGCCCTCTGAGTTGATCGGAACGCAAGTGAAATTCGCCTTTGTTTCCAGGGACGCAGAATCTATTTTCCAATCTCGTGTTGTCACATCGGGAACCAAATGTGAGTTTCTTGTCCACCTGAAAGTCGAAGCTTCAGGACGACCAGGGTCAAGAGAGTTACAAGTTAAAGTTACGGGTTGGTCCTGGAAAAGAATATATATATATATATATATATATATATATATATATATATATATATATATATATATATATATATATATATATATATATATATATATATATATATATATATATATATATATATATATATATATATATATATATATATATATATTTATATATATATATATATACTAACCAGCCATAGTATATATATATAAATATATATATATATATATATATATATATATATATATATATATATATATATATATATATACCATCATCATCATCATCTACCTCGTTTTCCCAGATTGGAGGTGAGGTGAGCAACATACACCGGAAAAGAAAAGTAGTAGAAGAACATGACGTAAGTCAAAAGGGAAGTACCTCCATACCCTTAAGTGAAAGCTAGTCGCAGTCATATAAAACCACCCAAAGGACTCTCACTATGGTATTTCGTCAATGTAGGGTTCATCCCTTGGACCAGGAAGCCCACAACCATACCCCCTCACAAAATCCCGTCTTTCACTCCTATTAAGCACCTTTCTTCACGCCTCCGCAAAACTCCTATTCCTTTCGTTCAGACATTCCTTTACTGACTCAATCCACTTTTTCTTCGGTCTCCTAGTCGGTCGATTCTTAGCACACTCACCACTATGAATCAGCTTAAC
>JABUQX010058419.1:0-2500 GCA_015478945.1 Trachelipus rathkii | reverse complement strand
CAACAAGATTGCCAGATAGACAATTCATTAAATTCAGTGTTCGAATTTATGCTGAACATCTAAAATGTATTATTTCATGTTATCCATTCTCTTTTTTTTATTTTTTCGTTTATTGCAAATATTTTTGTACTATTAAATAGTTATAGTACTAAAGTTTGAATATTTTTTAAACTTCCTATTTTTCAGAAATGAACCCTTTAAGGGGAGACTTCATAACTAGACCCCCTACTTTTTGAAGGCAAAATCAAAATTTTCCCATTTTTTTTTTATTATCTAAATTAGTAGAAAAATTCCTCCTGAACATCATGGTGTAATTATTTTTTGGAAATTCTAAATGGTTTTTTAGATACAGATATTTATTTAGAGAGGTGTCGAACTAAAAAAATTCCAATTCCAGTCAAAATTGCAATTCCAGGTTCAGGATCAAAAATGTTTTATTTTTAATAACAATTTTTTATTTTTTTTGTTTTGCAATTTCCAACCCAGGCTCCAGCTTTTACTCGGTAAAATAGGTGAAGTCGAAGTCGGAGCCGGAGCTTGAGCCGGAGCCGGAATCGGAGCCGGAGGTGGATCCTGGGTATAATTTTTATCAAGAATTTTTTTTTAGGTAAAAAAATTTGTTACCAAAAGAAGTACTGATCAATTTTCAAATGGTGGAGAAACCTTAGTCGGAAACGGGACCAGGGCCGGGGCAAAGCTGGAGCCAGGTCAGACCGGGCCTGAAACCGAGATTCTGGGTATAACTTTTTCAATAAATATTTCTTTAGGTGAAAAATATTTACCAAAGAAGTGCTGGACAATTTTCAAATAGTGTAGAAACCTTAGCCGGAGCCAGAGCCGGGGCCGGAGCCGGAGCCGGAGCCGGAGCCGGAGCCGGAGCCGGAGCCGGAGCCTGGGTCTGAACCTTTTTTATCGGAAAAATATATTGCCAAAACAAGCACTGGACAATTTTCAAATAGTGCAAATCGCAGCCGGAGCCCGGAGCCGGAGACGGGTCAGACCGGAAGTCAGGAGCCGGAGTCAAGAGCCGGACCAGACCTGGGCATAATTTTCCAGAAATATTTTTGGTAAAAGTATATTACCAAAAGAAGTGCTGGGCAATTTTCAAATAGTGCAGAAACCTTAGTCGGAGCCGGAGCCGAAGCCGGAGCCGGAGCCAGAGTCGGAGATGGAGGTGGATCCTGGGTATATTTTTTATCAAAAAATCTTTTTCTAGGTAAAAAAATTGTTATTAAAAGAAGTGCTGAACAATTTTCATATGGTGCAGAAACCTTAGTCGGAGCCGGAGCCGGAGCCGGAGCAGGAGCAGGAGCCGAAGCCGGATCCGGATCTTGGGTATAAATTTTTTCAAGAAATATTTTTAGGTGAGAAAATATATTACCAAAGAAGTGCTGGACAATTTACAAATAGTGCAGGAAACCTTAGTCGGAGCCGGAGCCGGGCAGGGCCAGCTAGACCAAGAACCGGATGCTGAATACTCATCCAAAACAATATATTTTAAGTGAAAATATATTATAAGAGAAGGGCTGAACAATTTACAAATAGTGCAGAAACCTTAGTCGGAGCCGGAGCCGGAGCCGGAGCCGGAGCCGGAGCCGGATGCTGGATATAAATTTTTTTTAAAAAAAATTTTTTAGATGAAAAATATATTACCAAAGAAGTGCTGGACAATTTATAAATAGTGCAGAAACCATAGTCGGAGCCGGGGGCCGGAGCCGGGGCGGAGCAAGCCGGAGCCGATGCAGGAGCAAGAGTCGCAGTCGGATGCTTGGCATAATTTTTTAGGAAATTTTTTTAGATGAAAAATTTATTGCCAAAAGAAGTGCTGAACAATTTTCAAATAGTGCAGAATCCTTAGCGAGTCAGGCCGGAGCCCGGAGCCGGAGCAGGATAGTGGTATAATTTTTTTCTTTAGATTGAAAAATATATTACCGAAGTGCTCAACAATTTTCAGCCAATGCATAAACCAGACTGGAGACTGAGCCGGGCCAGACGGAGCCAGACCAGGCCGGAGCCAGGCAAAGTCTAAAGGTAAAATAGTTATTTTTCCTTTTGGTGGTGGGAATATATATATATATATATATATATATATATATATATGCTTATATGTATATATGTATATATATATATATATATAAATAACATAATAATATTTATATATATATATACATATATATATATATATATATATATATATAATATATATATATATATATATATATATATATATATATATATATATATACATATATATATATATATATATATATATAGCAATAATAATATATATATATGTATATGTAATAATAATATATTAATAATAATATATATATATAACCAATAATATATGTAATATATAACAATAACGTGTATATATATATATATAATAATATCATCAAAATCATTCAGGTGATTGTTTCAGATGTATGTACATGTGGAACAATAACCTTAGCCCTTAATATATATATGTAATAATAATAATAATAGCAATAATAATATA
>JABUQX010058418.1:40000-41774 GCA_015478945.1 Trachelipus rathkii | reverse complement strand
AAATGAATAAAAGAAGGAAGAGTTGGGAGAAGGACGAAGTTTGACTCAGAGAGTAGGAAGTGACAAGCTGCCACCGTTGCTGATCCGTGCGGTGCCGATTATTAAATATTTTTGTAATATACTCCCTTTATCTTATTAATTCATATTATTGGCGGGGATGGTCTGTAGATTTTTCGAAAACAATGGTTCAGAATCATAAAAATAAAAAAAAAATTAAATAAATAATTAAATAAATAAATAAATTTTCTTATTCTTTTATGTTTATAACTTACAAATTTACGTTTTAATTAACATACCCTAAAACAGAAATCAAGTAAATCAAACACCATCCAGCACCCTTCCTGCCACCCTCCTGCCATCCTTGATCTATGATCTATTGATCCTATTCATTCAAGTCACATTTCGAGTGTCATTTTCGATAAGCATAACATAAAATCAAGTTCTTTATTACGTTACGAATGTATGCTAACGTAACCAAAGTTTTCACAGAATAAAGCTTACTTAGCATCATCTGACTATGAATATAATGCACAACACCCACAATCTTAAACAGGAATAAACGTTTAACGTTAACGAAGTTTCACACTTAACAACAGTAAAGTAACTAACATAAACATCCAAAACGTAACTTATTCACAACTTTGTCAAGCATGTCTCAACATAACAATGTTAATTTTACCATTAACATGGTAATATGTAAACAATATTTTACATAACCTAACCTAACTTTCATATAGACCGGCGAAAGTATGAGTCGTCACAAAAGTTTTCAATTTAATAAAGTCACAATAACATTACCAGAACTAAATATAATGTACAAAGGCAAACCTGACACATCTTAAGGAAGAATAAACTGCCTAACATTAACAAAAGACCACACTTAACACCAGTAAAGTAACACAAGACTCACAAAAAACATAACCATTCATACTTTATCAACCATATCGCCAACATGACAAAGTTTTTCCCATTGACATAGTAATATTTAACAAAATAACACAAACATTTAAGCATAACTTTACCTAACCAGCATAATACCTAATTGGTAAAGACAAACAAAAAGAAAAGTTTTTACTCTCTGTAAAGCTTAACTATGAGCATAACGTACTTAAACACACCAACAAACCAGACGAATAAAACAGCTATCATTAACAACTTAAGTCAATAAAGCAGCCGAACATAAGCGGAGAAGTAAAACAAGTGTTTCAATTTTATTAGACATATAATTCATTGAAAAGAGTGTTATATAAAAACATAAGTTTATTTAAATATATAATTCATCTAATCAGAGAACATCAGGATTAATCATAACTTGGGTACGTTCCTATATATTCTCTCTAAAGATTCAAACACCCTGTTGAAGAAGTAAGTATAAAGGCCTTCAGTTGCACTAAACCATTTTTTCGGCATATTTGATTCAGCAGCAGCTCATTCTCTCATACAAGAGAGAAGTAAACCCATCCAAGCTGATAGTTATTAAACGCATTCCTGTATACTGCATTATACGTGAAACCACAACCATATTTTTCGGTGTAAATATCATAGAACAGCATGTGCTATATGTATGTATGTCCTTCAAGTATGTCAAGCATCGTTCAAGATGTGATTGTTAATTCGTTTTTTTATTTTAAGCATGCTCTAATGTCTGTCTGACCTCCAAATGGTCCCTCTTGCCACCCGATTTAGGCCTAATCTTAGCCGCCACAAGGGCGTAAGCGCAATATTTACGTTGACCCTCGGGGGCGACCCCCCCCCCTATATACATCCTAGAGAC
>JABUQX010058418.1:10000-35000 GCA_015478945.1 Trachelipus rathkii | reverse complement strand
AGAAGACTCCACAAACCCATGCATATTTAATTTAGGATCTTAACTTATGAAAAAAAAAATGCTTAAAAACGAAATATTATTTAACCATGACAACATCACACACATAAAAAATGGACATAAATATCGAAATTTCTCACCTATTTTGACTTATATAAACACCAAAAAAAATGTATAGCTTTTTTTGCACTCTTAAAACGTTTGATGTCCCTGGGTTCTATGAAATGTATCATTCTTTTTCAGAATTTTTAAATTTTTCAATTTTCATATTTGGAGAACATTCAGAGTAACCTGTATTTTATAGTAATGAATTACATACTTTGAAAGATATAGGATTAGATAGGTCTATTATCTAAAAAAGTACAGAGTACTTTTTCGATTTTTTGAGTTTTTAGTCAGCGTGTCCAATTTTCTAAAATAAATTATTTTGGGCGGATTTTCCGAAAATGAAAAATTGCGAAATAATTTTTTTTCTGTTTTCCTTTTTTTTTCACCCTTAAACTTTTTATTTTTAAAATGTTATTGAAATACATTAGAAAATATGTTAAAGAATAAAATGTGTGTCATTAATATTAAAAAATAATTGTTTAACTAGCTTTAAATGCATTTTTTCCTAAAGGTTAGCGAAACCGTTTATATTTCAAAGAAAAAACAAAGAACCCGCTCTAGGGATAATGTAGGATACGAAAATATTTAATAAAAATGTTTAAAAAAGAAACCTTACTTTATCATGACAACATCACATATGTAAGGGGCCATAAGATTTAATACTAATCCCGAATGTAAACTTCGTAGAATTCTACTGAAGAGACACCCCAAACACTTGTTTACTTAATTTAAGATTCTAAATTATGAAAAGAAAATGTACGAAAATGAAACCTTATTTTACCATGACAACATGACATACATTAGGAGGCCTAGGATTTAATAATAATCCCGAATGTAAAATTGGCAGATTTCTACGTAGAAGACTCCTCAAACTCTTGCTTATTTAATGTAGGATCCAAAATTATTAAATAAAAAAAATTAAATGAAACCTTGTTTTACCATAGCAACATAACAAACATAAGGGGGAATGGGCTTTCATATCAATCCCGAATTTAAAATTCATAGAATTCTACTGAGGATACACCTCAAACGCTTGCTTATTTATTTCAGGATACTAAATTAGGAAATAAAAATGTTTAAAAATGAAACATTATATTCCATGATACTTCACATATTTAAGGAAGCCTAGGTTTTAACATTAATCCCGAATGTAAAATTCATAGAATTGTACTGAGAAAACACCACAAACACTTGTTTAATTAGTATTGTATACGATATTATGAAATAAAAATGTTTAAAATTGAAACCTTATTTTACCATGACAACATCACATACGTTAATGATAAAACCGAATGTAAAATTAATAGAATTCAACAGAGAAGACATTTCTAACACTTGCTCATTTAATGTAGGATCCGAAAATATGAAATAAAATGATCAAAGATGAAACCTTATTTTGCCGTGACAACATCACAATCTAAGGGGGGCCTAGGCTCTAATATTAAACCCGAATGTAAAATTCGTGGAATTCTACTGAGAAGACATCTCAAACAATTGTTTAATTAATGTTGCATAGGAAATTATGAAATAAAAGGGTTTCAAAATGAAACCATATTTTACCATGAAAACATAACATACCTAATTGAGCCTAGGTTTTAATATTAACCCCGAATGTAAAATTCGTAGAATTCTACTGATAAGACACCTCAAACACTTGCTTATTTAATGTAGGATACAAAATTATGAAATGAAAATGTTTAAAATGACTATTTTAACACGATAATATCACAAACCTAAAGGGGCATAATATTTAATATTAATCCCGAAAATAAAATTTGTAGAATTATAGTGGGAAGACAACTCAAATATATGTTTATTTAATTTAAGATTTTTAATTATGAACAGAAAATGTACAAAAATGAAACATTATTTTACCATGACAGCATCACATACCTAAGGAGGCCTAGGCTTTAATTACAATCTCAAATGAAAAGTTAGTAGATTTCTCGTCAGAGAGCACATCAAACTCTTTCTAATTTAAAGAAATATCCAAAATTATTAAATAAAAATAATAGAAATGAAACCTTATTTAACTATTACAACATTACATACCTAAGGGGGCCTGGGTTTAATATTAATCCCTAATATATAATCCGTAGAATTATACTGCTAAGACAACTCAAACACTTGCTTATTTAATGTAGAATCAGAAATCATGAAATAAAAATGTATAAAATTTCCCATGACAACATCGCATACCTAAGGGGCCTAGGTTTTTAATATTAATTCCTGAATGTAAAATTCGAAAAACAACACTGAGAAGACACCTCTAGCATTTGCTTATTTAATGTGGTATCCGAAATTATGAAATACAAATGTTTAAAAATGAAACATTATTTTACCATGATGGTCTAGGATATATTGTTAATCTCGAATGTAAAATTCGAAGAATTCTACTGAGAAAATACCTCAAAACAAATGCATTTTTAATTTCAGATTCTACATTATAAAAAAATGTACAAAAATGAAACTTTATTTAGCCATCACAACATCACATACCTAAAGGGGCATAGGCTTTTAATATTAATACCGAATGTAAAGTCATAGATTTCTTCTGAGAATATACCTCACACACTTGTTTATTTAATGTAAGATCTGAAATTATAAAGTTCATATTAGATCAGTTTCTTCTAATATCTTTGAACCCTAGGTAATTTAGGTAGGTGTTTGAAGTATCTCCTTTGTAAAAATCAAACAAATTATACCTTTTGTGTATAATATAATATATTACTAATATATAATATATACTGAGCGTATTATATATATAATAATTATAATAGTATATATAATATATATATATTAATATATATATACGTTATATTAATACTATTAATACCTATATCTAAATATATATAAATGATATAATATTAGCGGTTGGACGAGCGCACCGGGTGGCGGTGCGGTGCGCGTGCGTGGTGCGCTCAATTTTGGTGGGCGGGTGGCGAGTGGGGGCGGTGCGCAGCAAAACTTTCAGCGACCATGGTGCGGTGCGGTGTGTGTGCGGAAGAAAAAATAAAAGTGTGGTGCGGTGCGTAGGGCAGCGAGAAAAATTAATCGGTGCGTGTGCGCGTGCGGTGCCTCGGTGGGCGGTCCTTTGGATCCACCCGCACCGCACAGCAGCATCCGGGCGACAACTTCTAAAAATAAAATAAAAATTGAAAAATAAATAAAAAAAACATCGCTTGCTCGCTAAAAAACTATCCTTACCTGCAATCCTTCAATCTTCTTACTTTGCAACAAAAAAATATTTAAAATGCGGCTAACACCTCATACAACAGTCACCTTTACTTACTCAATGTGTTTACATAAAATACCGTTGTCCATCACTGTAAAGCAGGCATTAGTATACATTGGAGTAAACACATGACTTCACCGCACCTGTAATACGCAACACAAAAATATGAGCCTACTTCCAAGACAATTCCCAACTCTGGCCTCACCCATTACATAGATCATACGGCCTAAAACTTCAATACGCTATTAACATAGCCACCTGACATGACGCCGCATTATTCTACAGTGCATTTGAAAACCTTCACTCTTTAGAAGTATTCACAAGCGAATCCTTATTGCATAAACAATTCGCACTAATTAAATAATGCAAAGATAATGATTCACAAAAGATCTCATGCATTAACAACATTCTTAACTCCTCCCTTTTTTCAAAAAACTTAAAACGAAAACTTTTGTGATAATTTTAAACTTTATTTATGTAATTTTATTATAATTTTAATTTAGTTTATAGGGCAGGCTGAAAGAGGACGGCAAGTTTTGTCGAAATATTTTTCTGACTAATATTTCCTTCAATAAAATCTCTTTAAAATATTTTGATAATAAACTTACAACCTATTTTAAAGAGCTATTGATTTCCTTCTATTTCATATAAGTGGATTTCATAAGTAATCCACTTTAACTAAGGCATATACAATTTATCATATAATATAATATGTCTATAATTTAATAATATCCTATATATAGTATATATATACCTTCTCACTTATAATATATATGTAATATATATAATAATACTATAAGTATATATATAGTATATATACTATATAATAACCTTATAAATATATATATATTATATCTGTATATATATTATATATATATATTATACTATATATAATATATTATATATATATATAATATAATATATACTATATATCTATACATATAACGTATTATATTTCTTATGTACTTATATATATATATATATATATATATATCAATCCCCGCCTACCATTATATTGTAATATATTCCCTACTACTATATAATATATATATATATTTTTTTTTATTATGATACCATATACTATGTATATAATATATATATATATAATAGTCTATATTATATATAAATGCATACGGATACCCACCATATATATATATATATATATATATATAAGCTGTAATATATAATATATATATGTATACTAATTATTATATACCTACTATTATACACTAATATATATTATTATTAATATAATATACGCTTTATCCTAATATTAATAATATAGGTAATATAGATAAATATACTATATATAGTAGCCTATCTTTCATATAGTCCCCCCGCCTATAATATATATATATATATATATATAGTATATATATATATCTATATTACTATTATCCCGCCCCCCCTTATAATGTAAATAGTTACTATATAATATGATATATATATATATAGTATATATATATACTAATTCGCCTTTCGTAGGATGTATTAGGTCAGACTTCATCAGATCGAAATAAAAGGTTGAATGGCAGGTTTTAAAAAGTTATTTTTTGGAGGCAAGAAAATTTCACGATGTAGGATCATTTAGCGTTTAGTAGCAGAATACACTTAGCACGTCTGATATTCCTTTTCCGAGGTTATCAAATTTAACAAATGATAGGTTAAACAATCTGTTTTCATTTACGATGTTCATTGTCCAATCATTAATGGTACAGACAACTTTATCTCGCTGGATGACGGGAGTTCCTTAAAAGGTAGTGTTCTAAGTGTTTTACATTTTGCATCCGGATTTGCTGCGCATTAGTTAATTTCTATCCGCAGAGACGGTTTCAATTTTCTCTGGCTATGTTGAACTGACCTTAGGGCGCTACTATTTAGGCCGTTTTCAGACTGGCCATTTTTTTTATTTGCTGGACCGAAAATCTTGCAAATAGCTATTGAGAATGATTTGCAGCATGGGGTAACTCGGCCATGACTTCCATTTCTCGCGCGCACACAAAACCTCAGAGGCAATGTGCTTTTTAAGAAAAAATGGAATCGAAGAACGTGCCACCTTCTTCCACACGCGAACCTAACCTATATGGTTTGCACCTTTCTGTAACTTCACATAGTCAACATTTCTAGACCTTCTAGACTGGCCAACTTAACATAACGCACGCGCATATTAAGCCCATGGCGAATGACTTGTTCATATCCCGGGCGTGCTTGAGCTGTTAGCGACCCTCATCGTCGGGCTCAAAAATCGCTTGGGCGTGGCTCACCCCGCAAGTTCCTTTTAGCCTCTCTAACAGTATGCCGCACAATAGCCTTCGCTCGTCTATATATAAATGAAGTACGTGCATATTCAGGATTCCTCGCGCCATTAGTATGCATTGAAACAGAAGAGTATAACTGAAGGAAATTTTATACAATTGTTTATATTTGAACCAATGATTTCTTACCTCCTATATCCATTCAATATAGCCACAATGGATAGAAGTTGTTCTTAGTCATCTGCTACTGAATTACCTTGCTGATCGTATAATGTCTACCCCGCATGTGAGGACCTTGAAGTTGAATAGCCAATGTGATGCGTAAGACTATTATCTCATCTTGCGAAGGAATCACATTCAAGTGGTGGCACAAAGTTAATAAAGACGGACTTTCAAATATGTACAACGCGCCGTCCAATAGCCCCCTTAGGTGTGTAAAGTGTCTTTCGCTCTGACAACACGATTCTGGCAGGTAGATGACTCTTCATGAATTCCTAAATTTATCTGCGATTTGGCATATATCAAACTCTCTATCTAGAGTTGCATAACATCATTTATTCTTAATATTTCCTTAAATCATTTATCTTAATAATTTTGGCTCCTTTAGCTCAAAAATTGTCTCTCCTATCATCACATTATCGTACGAGAAGAGAGTAGTGGTTTGATGTACTCTCTGAGAGAATATTAACCCTTTTCCGCCCCCACACTCCACGGTTGCGTGTACGCGCGCCGAGCTCAATCTCGTGCCCTTAATTCACCCCTGGCTCTCACAGCGCCGACCATTCTTTGCCTCTTGGCCCTCTGAGCCATTCTCTCGCGTCTACTCAAATCAAGCCACCTGGCATCTGCTGGCGTTTGCTTATAATGGTAAATAATGGGTTGCTTTCCATATTTTTGAGAGAGCTATCTCTGTCTTCTATTTCCATGTATGTTTCATCGGTAAGAATTATATATAACTTTAATAAGTGTTAAATCACATAGATCGGGCTCTTAAACAGCAGGGGGACAGTATGGGCGGCGTCTGAACGTTGTCTCTCACTAGTACAAGGATCATTACCTTACAAATTTACTCTCTTTCTTGTGCTGGTGATATATTTATGGCACATAATTTAAATAGAGTGAGCTCATACTGGTTGTCATCGCTTGCTCCTTCTAGTGCTAATAATTCGTTATCGCCTCTATTATTTACCTATCTTTAGTGCATAAAATAGTGCATGCGCACTTTTAAACATTTCATTTCAATATATTTGGGGTTTTTGTAGTCCTACATTAAATGAGCAACGGTGTGCGGGTGGGGGGGGGGAGGTGTCATATGTGTAGAATTCTACGAATTTTACATTCGGGGTATGTGAATTGTCTCATTTATCAGATTTCGTGCATCACTAGCGCGCATCCAAGCGCTTAAAATCTCCATACTCTTATTTAGGCAAAGTAACACAATGGTATCCGCTGCACAACAATTTCTGCTTCGCGGCTCTGCTCCACTCCACATAGTAAGAATACTAAATCGCATGGTCTATGCATGTTGGATTAATGCCTGTATCACTCTCTCAATGTAGGAGGTAACTGTGGCTAAAGAAAGTAACCATACTCTGATAAGATGGTGTCTCCCCACTCCTTAAACTATCTCCGTGTCCCTTACACGCTCCTTTTTTTAAGCGTGGTGAGCTTTTCGGTCGCACTACGGTACCGCTTCACTGATCTCTTCCGGCTCCCCTCTCTTTCTTTTCCTTGCGTTTATTGCTCTTCCTAGGGTGGTTTTTCCTGCTAGCCGTGTAGAGACCTAGAGGGTCCTTTTGCTCCTTTCTCAATTTTCAATTACTGGATTTTGTGGCTAGTCTGTCTTGGTCTTGCTCTTCTGCTTTTTCTTTTTTTGGGCTATTAATGAATTCATACTAATAGTATTGAATTCTGTTATATGAATATATAGTGCCAATATATGACTAAAATTTAACATGTGTGCTTTGTTAATGTTCAGAGGACTACCTCCTATGTAAATCTAGAGACATCTAGCAGATTTTGTATAGATATTCCAATGCACATATCTATTGCTATACAATCGGGGTCACTAGGTTTTTTTAATAATTATTCTGCCCGATCATGATAATAATTCGAAAAGACACCAACTGAGAAGCACCCTCTGATACTGATTTTCTTACTCTTCACTGCTGGGTATCTCGCACTCTATAGACACTAACAATGTTTAAGATCACGGAAACCATGTTATGTCTTACAATGATAGGCATCTCAGGTTATCGTTCGATGTTGTATAGACTTCTGTCACGTTCTCTTCTCATGCACGGACTTTGCACCTCTTTATTGTAAATTCACAAAAGTTCGATTTCTTCACTTGCAGAAGAACATAGCTTCTATAACTCAATGGATTTAATTTATATTACTATTTAGTATATGAAATTAAAAAAAATGTACAAAAATGAAACTTTATATTATAGCCCATTACATACCTAAACGCTCGGCATATGCGCTTTTGAATATTTAGATCGCAGTAAAGTCATAGATTTCTTACTGCAGCAATATACTCTCCCTCACCACCTCACATTTCTAGTTTTAATGCTGTAGAATCTGAAATTATGAGCTATATTTACATCTAGTTTCTCTAATCTATCTCTGATACGCCTAGGATATTTGAGTATTATTGTGATAGTACTCCTCCTTGTAAAATCTAAAAAATTTACCTTGGATATACAATCTGGATAGCGTACGCGTGGCCTTAGGTACGTCGTTAATGGTTATACTCACTCGACTAAGTAAATCTAAGAGTCGCTAACGTTATAGTGATTACAATTTAGATTCATAGTATTGCTCATATGCTACATATATTGAACTGCTTAGCGTAACTTATGCAGTTTGAGTAATCTTTTATTTACGCTTGATACAAGATATACGAGTTCTGTGTATGTTACTATAATTATAAGTTGTAGTCTAGTATACGTTACATTGCTCTATATACTAAATAAAAAGGAAATCTAAAGTTTGTACGGAACAGTGTATGTTATTCTTATATTTATACTCATGTGTAATGTTCATAACTCTTGGACTCCACAATGTATTATATTAGAGGAGCAAGTGTTGTGAAGCGATACGCTTTCTCCTTGTAAGGAGAGTATTATACAACGCACATAATATCACTGGTATATACTAGTCTATATTATGACAACTTAATACCCGCGAGATTAATGTGTTATCTTTTCGCGTATAAGTAGAGTTATAACAAGACAAATCTCAAGTTGTTATAATAATTATTATTCGCAAAACAAAAGACGGTACAAATATTAATGCACTTCGGCAATGTTTAGCTAGAGAGTGTTTGTGGATACCTAGCATTTTGTTTTAGATTTTTATAAATTTGTATTTAGTATATGATAGTTAATTATTTGAGACTCACGCGCTCACATGACATAATTCATTATGTCTATTTATAACAAAGATATTCTACACGGTGAACCCACATTCACTCATAAGTATATTTCTACTATTCACGATCTTGTTAGCATGAGATAGTGTATTAATAATTTGCACTCTGTAATTTTAAGCAGGTGTTTGAGGCTTCTCCTTGTAGAATAAAAAAATTACTCAGAGTGTAATAAAGAAGCGTAGTCCGGTTTACGTACACCGTTGTATGTGTTATAACACGAGATCTAAAAGTTGTGCAAGTATATTCATATTAGATATGTCCGTATAAAAATTAGGATAATAGAGAAATGTATAGGCGCGTGGTGTGTTGAGAATTTCTTGTAGACTTCTAGGCAAGTGTGACCTATCTCGCGCCGAGTGTTAGATAAAAGCCGCTATAGACGTAACTATAAGTTTTATATTGTTTTATATCGTTCACCAACAGATAGAAATCAAGTTTGGTAAGAAGATTAACATTCATATCCGCTACTATCTATGTTTTGAGCAATGTAATAACTGTTAGAGCCTAGTGTAATGTTAGGCAGATGTTTCAGTGTACTAATTTGTGATTATAAAAATATGAACTCTGATGTAATAAATTTACACTGTATGATTCATCGATGTGTTTGTCTGTTATTGTCTTTGCGCTTAAACCATAGAAACAAAGGTATACAAGGAGGCATTGATATTTGTCATATTTAGAATTTTATAATTAATTGGACGCTACTACATAAGCTTCAGGAGGATGTTTGAGGCTCACCTACTAGATAAGACCTTCTCTAATAAATTTACGCATTCATGTGTGAATAATAAATTGCGTTCTGGTAGAATACTCATATCCGAATTTATCGTAGCTAGCGATATTAGATAGTTATTAGCATCGCACATCTAAGTTATTCAAATCTAGTTATTTATATTAAAATAGTCTTCTGAGCTACACATATTGGTGAGACTCATCTAGCTAATTTTAGGTCATGGTTAGTATTGTGTAAGGTATATTCACTTTTGTACGTACATCTCTACACGCAAGTTAGCTCTTTCATTGGTGTAATACGATAGAAGGAGAGCCTAACTACGATATAGGTAATTGTTGATAGCATGGCTCGAGGAGGATATATATAAAAGAAAATATTAAAGTTTAAAGATTAGTATTCGTATTAGATCAGTTTCTTATGTAATAATTTGGAATCCTAGGTAATTTACGCGGCAGTTTGTGTGTAGAGATAAGTACTTTTATGAGGATTATGAGTATGACTAATAAATTTACATTCTGGCGTAATACTAAAGCGTAGTCGTGCTTAGATACATTGTTATCTAAGCACGACTACTTAGAATTGTATTTGTATGTGTTCTAAGCGTTATAACAAAGAGAGATTTAAACTGTTATAGAAATTAGCAATTCACATATTACCATCTATAGATTTCATTGTTATATAATCATTGATTTAGAGCTAATTTAGACGTCTTGTGAGCGCTCATACGTTATTTGTAGAACTCTAAATCATTTGAGCATAGCTAGTGGATAATATGCAGAGACGTAGTCTCAACTGACGTGGGTGCGTTGCTGTATGTGTTATAACAAAGAAATCTAAAGTAGTAAAAATTAGTATTTATATTAGATTAGGTTCCTGTAATAGTATAGACTCGAACGTTAATTTAGGCAGGTGTTTGAAGCATTTCATTTTGGGAAAACTAAACAATTTACATTGTGGTGTAAAATAATAGCTTATTCGAGCTTCGTTACGTTATTAAATGTGTTATAAAAGAGGAATCTATATTTGAAAAAATATGTATTTATATTAGATCAGATTTATATGCTAATTTTATCTCTTAGTTAATTTATGGAGGATTTTTGAGATATCTTCTTTGCATAACTAACTTATTTACATTATGGTGTAATAAAAATCGTTGTCATGAAAAAGTACATTGCCATATGTGTTATAACAAAGAAATAAAAAGTTGTCAAAATTAGTATTTAAATTAGAACAATTTCATGTAATAATTTGAAACTCCAGTTTAATTTAGACAAGTGTTTGAGAAATATTCTTTGTAGAACTCTAAAATAATTACATTCCGGTATAAAAATAAAACGTAATAAGGTAAACGTACAAAGTTATACGAGAAATAAAAAAGAAATCTAGATTTGTAAAAATTATTATTCATATTATATCAATTTCATATAAAAATTTGGACTCCTAACTATTTTAGGCAGGTGTTTTAGGTATCTACTTTGTAGAACTCTAAAAAATTTACATTCTGGTGTAACATTAAGGCGTAGTGTGGCTTATGTACAACGTTATCTGTCTTTTAAACAAGAAATCTAAAATTGTAAAAATTAGTGTTCATATTAAACCAGTTTCATGTAGTAATTCAAACTCCTAGGTAATTTAGTCAAGCATTTGATGTTTATCCTTTGTAGAAATGTAGCCAGTCGGCAAATTTTTTTCCGGCTCCGACATATTACCGACTCCGGCTCTGGCTCATCATTTTAAAATTACCGGGCTCCGACTCCCGCTCCAGCATTTTTAAAATTACCCGGCTCGACTCCGGCTCCGGAATTTAAAATTGCTCGGCTCCGACTCCGGCTCGCTCCGCATTTTAAGATTGTTCGGCCTCCGCTGGCTCTGCTCGAACTCGTAGTTATAATTCTTTTGCCATTTTAAACGAAATATGGAAATCATTAATTCTCTGTTACAAAATTTTTTATGGTTTGATGAAATTTGATGTTTGTTAATGACATCTTTATTAACTAGAACTAAAAACCTATGTTTATAGTAAATAAGAATTTTAAGAAATAAAAAAAAAGATTCACTTTCCTTCTAAATTTTAAATACATTCTCTCGAAGCGATGACTGCTGTACAATTACATATACATAATTTTCACTAAAACAGTTTCTTTTCTAACGCGAAACAATCTATATTTTCAGTCTTCACCTCTAATAAGTAGAAGAGTGCTTCCCCTCCTCTTGTAAAATTTTGTGCCTTGAACCCTATGTAATCGTAGGGTTTATTAAAACAAGTTTGTTTATTGAGAAAAAATATTTAATCTCACTCTCTCTCCTATTTTTAAAAATCAATCCTTCCTTCTTTGCAACCTGCCCTTACGCCATCCACCTGTACCCACTACAACACCCGCTTTGACTCCGCACCAAACAATCTTTCTAAAATAAAACTTCGTCAATAAAATCCTCCTTTAGGGATATGGAAGATCCATTTTATTATTTTTTAAAGCGAAAATAAGCTCTCAATATTCACTTGACTAGGAGGGAAAGCTGTAATTGTGTAAGCGGCATCTTGAAAAATAGGAATAGTGAGGTCGGATTTCTCGGATATGCTAGGTGAAATGTGATCTCGGATGAATTAGAGCTAACGTAATTATCTAGTTCTCATAAGTTTTACTTCTACGGCACAAGAATCTATAAGATTACACTCAACAAAATAATTTAAAGGATATTTCATTCTGTTATTTTCACAAGGCATCCATTCTTCTAAATGCATAAGTCGTCCTTTAAGCATTTCGTTTATGTTTTTTTGCTTACATCTTCTTCTAGAAGTGAAAAGGGAATATCTTCCGGTCAAAAGGGACTTCTAGTTAGTGGTCAGCATTACTACATTAAGAGTGGATATGTGACAAAGTGACAGAGAGAGGATCGCTGATAACAGGCTTCGGAATCGCCTGAAAGGTAATTCAACTCCGCTTCTCCGGATTCCTGACACTTAGTGCTCGTTTCTTTGTAATTGATTTCTGTCTCATTGACAATAGACAGAACACGTTTTTTAACCAAATTGATTTCTAAAGAAGTATTCACTTGGTTGTTGTCGAGAAAATACAAGGTTCAGTGCATGAACAGTTTTCTCACTTTCTTTTAAACCAACTGCAGCATGTTTTGACCTCTAAAACGTTGTGTTGTCGCATTAATTTAAATGATCCAGTAGATGTATTTTGTGGCCCTCATGAGTAACTGGTGTTTGGTAATCACTCTTTAATATCATGAATCGCAAACTGACTAGTTATAACCACATTAATGTGGTTAAACTATTTCATAATTGACAATGTTAAGTACTTTTATACTCAGTGAGAATATAATATTTAATGATACATTGTGGTGTTTTTGATTTTGTTATGTATGACGATTTCTAGCATAATGACATCTTAATTAATTAAGTTCCGTATAGATGTATAGAACGCTTTTTAGTATATATGCCCAATATATTCACACCACAGCTCACTCATTTCAGTAAAAAAAGGAGGAATAATCAATATCATGATGAACATATATATATATACATTACTTCTCTCCTCTTGTAATATAGTCTTGGCTATTTTGATATTTAACAACTATATTATATACATATATATTAATATAAATACGTCACTCACTTATATATATATATATTACTATATATTAACTCACTCACATCGCGCTATCAGAACAACACTAATTACATCGTCCCAAACTAGTAGAACTATCTAACTATATGTGTGTGAGTGATCTTTCTCAATTAAGCGATATACATAAGTAAGTTATATATATAATATATATATATTATAGTATGATATTCATGAAGCACTCACTTATAGTAACCATCACTACAAATTTATATATGTGATAGTCACTATTCTGCATATAATTTTAGTATTATACTAATATATATATATATATAATTATATATATATAATATATAAACCTGTATGTATACAATAAATAATATTCAAGTTTGTACGTGCCGGGAGCGGAGGCAGCGTGTGTTCTATGTGTGCATCGAGATCTCAGCCGAGAGATACACACGGCTACCAAGAGTACCACTCGATACACTCTCGCGCTCGACCACTGTACGCGGCTACATCACCCAAAGATTTCGTGAGCCTCCGGCTCGCTACAGCCTCAATAGCAGATTTTCGCTGCCGTATCTGCTCCGACTCCACGCCAAAAACCATACTGGCGGCTCGAGGCTGCCGGCTACCAGCGGCTCTGCTTTGTAGAAATCTAAACTCATAGAATATTTTAGAATTATTTGATTATGGTAATAAGTGGCATTATGTGTAGATAGTCAAGTTTTAGGTGTACAGTAGACTAACTTTATGTTTATATATAATAAGACGCACAATTCTTATATCTCAAAATTAGTATCATTTTTGATTATGTTTTGCTCATATTTATTACTTTAAAATTTGTGCATATAGGACTATAGTGGTGGAGATCGCTTCATTGCTAGGTTGGAATATCTTAAAACATTTACATTTTGGTGTAATCCTATTATGAGATATTGAGCTTTTTTATCGGTGTATTATAATGATAGCTATATAACCCAAGAAATCTATTTGTCAAAATATGTGTCATAGTGATCATAATATTCATTGTCAAGTTAGAACTCTTTGGTACTTCGCACAAAGGTAATTTAGGCGTGTTTTTGTGGCATCTACTTTGTAGACCTCTAACGTATTTACATTCAAGCTTAATAAAAAAGCGTAGTCAAGCTTAGGAGCATTGCTATATATGTGTTATAACCAAGAAATCTAAAATTCTAAAAATTAGAATTCATACTAGATCAATTACATGTTATAATTTGGAACCCTAGGAAATTAAGGCAGGTATTTGAGGTATCTTTTTTGTAATACTCTAAAAAATTTGCATTCCTTTTTATTAATGAAGCTTAGGCGAAATTAGGTGCGTTGTTATTTATATTATAGCAAAGAAATCAAAAATTTTAAAACTTATATTCATATTAGATCAGTTTCATGTAATAATTTGGACTCCTAGAGAATTTACGGAGGTGTTTGAGGTATCCAATTTGAGGAAGTCTAAAAAATTTGCATTTTTGTGTAACAATAAAGTTTAGTCGGGCTTACGTACAAGTTATATGTGTTATAACAAAAATTTAAAGTAGTATAATATTATGATTGAAGTTATTACTATCTTCAAGCTCGTCCCTGATAAATTCACAAGTGGAAGAACTTGAAATTATTTTCCGCGTGCCTCAAGCGGTTTTTGAGGTTTCTAATCTTTTTTGATAGAACTCAAAAATATTTACATTCTTGTGTAATAATAAAGCGTGGTCAAGCTTAGGTACATTGCTATATGTGTTATGACAAAGAAATCAAAATTTGTAAAAATTAGTATTCATATTAGATCAGTTGCATGTAATAATTTGAAACTCCTATATAATTTAGGCAAGTGTTTGAAATATCTCCTTTGTAGAACTCTAAAACAATTACATTCTTGTATAAAAATGAAACGTTATAAGGCTTACGTGCAAAGTTATACGAGATATATCAATGAAATCTAAATGTGAAAAAATTATTATTAATATTAAGTCAATTTCATGTAATACTTTGGACTCCTAATTAATTTATGCAGGTGTTTGAGGTATCTACTTTGTAGAACTCTAAACAATTTACATTCTGGTGTAATAATAATGCGTAATCGGGCTTATGTACAACGTTATAGGATTTTTAACCAAGAAATCTAAAATTGTAGAAATTAGTATTCAAATTAAAACAGTTTCACGTAATAATTTGGACTCCTAATTAATTTAGGTAGGTGTTTGTGGTATATTCTTTCTACAATTGTACACTTTGGTGTAATAATAAAGCGTAGTCGAGCTTGTGTACATTGCTCTAGGCATTATAACGAAGAAATCTAAAATTGTTAAAATTAGTATTTATGTTAAATCAGTTTCATGTAATAATTTGGACTCCTAGGTAATTTATTCAAGTGTTTGAGGTAGATCCTTTGTAGAATAAAAAATTTATATTCTAGTGTAATAATAAAGCGTTGTCAAGCTTATGTATATTGCTATATGTGTTATAAGAAAGAAATCTAATGTAGTAAAATTTTGTATTCATAGTAAATCAATTTAGTATAATAATTTGGACTATTTTGTACTATAGACAGGTAACTGAGGTATCTAGTTTGAAGAACTCTAAATAATTTACATTCTGTTTTAACTATAGGGCGTTGTCGGTCTAAAGTAGAACGTTATATGTGTAATTACAAAAGAATCTAAATTTGTAAAAATTAGTATTCATATTAGATCAATTTCATGTAATAATTTGGACTGCTAGGTAATTTAAGCAGCTGTTTAAGGTATCTCCTTTGTAAAACTCTAAAAAATTTACATTTTGATGTAATAATAAAGCGTTGTTGAGCTTAGATACGTTGTTTTATAACAAAGAAATCTAAATTTGTTAAAATTAGTATTCATATTAAATCAGTTTCATGTAATAATTTTGATTTCTAGTTAATTTAGTCAGGTGTTTCAGGAATCTCTTTTGTAGAACTCTAACAAATTTACATTCTGGTGTAACATTAAAGCGTAGTTGGGCTTACGTACAACGTTATAGGTTTTTTAAAAACGAAATATAAAGTTGTGAAAATTAGTATTCATATTAGATCAGTTTCCTTGGAATAATTTGGACTCCTATTTAATTTAGGCATGTTTTTGAAGTATATCCTTTGTGGATCTCTAATAAATAATAATAAAGCGTAATAATAAAGCGTAGTTGAGCTAATCTTCATTGTTCTATGCGTTATAAAAGATAAATCGAAAGTTTAAAACTTTTAGTATTTGTGGATCTTCAATAAATAATAATAAATCGTAATAAAAAAGCGTAGTTGAGCTAATCTTCATTGTTCTATGCGTTATAAAAGATAAATCTAAAGTTTAAAACGTTTAATATTCATGTTAGATGTTTCATGTAATAGTTTGGACACTTTTTTAATTTAGGCAGATGTTTCAGGTATAGAACTCTAAGAACTTGACATTTTGGTTTAAAATAAAGTAGGTTCGAGCTTAGGTACATTGTTATATGTGTTATAACAAATAAATCTAGAGTTGTGAAAATTAGCATTCATATTAGATCAGTTTTATTTAATTATTTGGACTCCAAGGTATTTAAGGCAGGTGTTTGAGGTATCTCCTTTATAGAACTCTAAAAAATTTACATTCATGTGTAACACTAAAGCGTACCCTGGCTTATTTAAACCTTATATGTGTTTTAACAAAGAAATCTAAAATTAGTTTTCATATTAGATCAATTTCATGTAATATTTTGGATTCCTATGTAATGAAGTAGGTTCTTGAGGTATCTCCTTTGTGGAACTCTAACAACTTTACATTCTGGTATAATATTAAAGCGTGATCGAGTTTAAATACATTGTTTTATGTGCTATAACAAAGAAATCTAAAGTTGTAAAAATTAGAATTCATATTAGATCAGTTTCATGCAATAATTTGTATTATTAGGTAGTTTATTCAAGTGTTTGATGTATCTCCTTTGTCGAACTCTAAAATATCTACATTCTGGTATAATAATGAATTGTAATCCGGCTTAGGTACAGCGTTATATGAGATATAATAAAGAAATCCAAAGTTGTAAAAATTATTATTTATCGTAGATCAATTTCTTGTAATAATTTAGACTCGTAAGTAATTTAGGCAGGTGTTTGAGGTATCTACTTTGTAAAACTCTAACAAATTTACATTAGGGTGTAGTAATAAAGCGTAGTCGAGCTTAGGTACAATGTGTTATAGCAAGGAAATCTGAAGTTATAAAAATTAGCATTCATATTAGATCACTATCATGAAATAATTTGTACTCTAAAATAATTTAGACAGGTGGTCGTGATGTCTCGTTTGTAGAAATATAAAATATTTACATTACGGCGTATATAAAAATAGTAGTCCGGCTTACGTACATTGTAATGTGTGTTATAACAACGATGTCTAAAGTTGTAAAAATAAGTATTCATTTTAGATAAATTTCATGTAATAATCTGGACTCGTATGTTATTTAGACAAGTGATTATGGCGTTTTTTTTGTAGAACTCTAAACCTTTATATTCTGATGCAACAAAATAGCGTAGTTGGGCTTACGTACATCGTTATATGTGTTATAATAATGAAATCTAAAGTTGTGAAAATTGTTATTCATATTAGATCACTTTCCTTTAATAATTTGGACTCCTAGTTAATTTGGCCAGATGTTTGAAGTATCTCCTTAGTAGACCTCTAACAAATTTACTGACTGGTGTAATACTAAAGCGTAGTCGAGCTTAGATACGTTGTAATATGTGTTATAACAAAGAAACCTAAGGTTGTAAAAAAAAATTAGTATTCATATTAGATCAGTTTCATGTAATAATTTGGACTCCTAGGTAACTTACGCAGGTTTTAGAGGTATCTATAGACTGGAGTTTGGGGTATCTGTTTTGAAGAAGTCTAAAAAAAATTTACATTATTGTGTAACAACAAATCGTAGTCAGGCTTACGTAGAACGTGATATGTGTTATAACAAAGAAATCTAAAGCTGTAAAAAATAGTATTCATATTATATCAATTTCATGTAAGAATTTCACTCCTAATTAATTTTGGTAGGTGTTTGAGGTATCTCCTTTATTGAACTCTAAAAAATTTACTTTATGGTGTAATAATAAAAAGTAGTCAAGCTTAAAAATGTTGTTATATGTTTTATAACAAAGAAATCAAAAGATGTAAAAATTTGTATTCATATTGGATCAGTTTCATGTAATAATTTGGAAACCTAGGTAATTTAGGCAGGTGCTTGAGGTATCTCCTTTGTAGAACTCGAAAATATTTACATTCTGGTGTAAAAACAAAGCGTTTTCGGGCTTACGTGCAAAGTTAAATGTGATATAACAAATAAATCCAAAGTTGTAAAAATTAATATTCTTATTAGATCAGTTTTGATTTCTAGGAAATTGAAAGAAGTGTTTGAGATGTGTCCTTTGTTGAACCTTAAAACATTTACATTCTATTGTAATAATAAAGTATAGTCGACCTTAGGTACATTGATATATGTGCTGTGACAAAGAATTCTTAAGTTGTAATAATTAGTATTCATAATAGATCGGTTTTATGTAATAATTTGGACTTCTAGGTAATTTAGGAAGGTGTTTGAGAAATTTTCTTTGAAGAACTCTAAAATCTACATACTGGTGTTACAATAAAGCTTAGTCCGGCTTACTTACACCGTTATATTTGTAATAACAATCTAAAGTGTAGAAATTAGTATTAATATTAGATCAATTTTATGTAATAATTTGGACTCCTGGGTAATTTAGGTAGGTGTTTGGGGAATCTACTTTGTAGGACTCTAGAAAATTTACTTTCTGACGTAAGAATAAAAAGTAGTCGGGCTTGCGTAAAACATTATATGCCTAATAACAAAGAATTCTGAAGTTGTTAAAATTCGTATTCATATTAGATGAATTTCATGTAATAACTTTGACTCTTAAGTAATTTAGGCAGGTGTTACAGGTATCTCCTTTGTATATCTCTAAAAACTTTATCATCTGGTGTAACAATAAAGCGTGTTCGTGTTTACTTACAACGTTAAATGTGTAATAGCAAAGATATCTAAAGTTGTAAATTTTTTTATTCATATTAGATGAATTTCATGTAATAATTTGGACACCTAATAATTTAGGCAGATATTTAAGTTATCTAATTTATAGAACTCTAAAGATTTTAAAATCTGGTGTAACAATAAAGCGTAGTCAGGCTTACTTACATCGTAATATGTGTTATTACAAAGAAATCTAAAGTTGTAAAAGTTAGTATTCATATTAGATCAGTTTCATGCAATAATTTGGACACCTTGTTATTTACTTTTCATGTGTTTAAGAAATCTCCTTTGTAGAACTTTTAAGAAATTTACATTTTGGTATAATAATAAAGCGTTGTCGAGCTTAGGCGCATTGTTCTGTGTGTTATAACAAAGAAATCTAAAGTTATAAAAATTTCTATTCATATTAGATCAGTTTTCGGTAATATTTTGAATTAATAGGTAATTTTGCCAAGTGTTTGAAATATTTCATTTGTGGAACTCTAAAACGTTTACATTCTGATATAATATTGAAAAGTATTCTATTTTAGGTACATCGCTATATTAGATATAACAAAGAAATCTAAGATTGTAAAAATTAGTATTCTTATTAGATCAGTTGCATGTAATAATTTAGAGGACTCCTAGGTAACTTGGCAGTTGTTTGAGATATCTACACTGAAGAACTCTAAAAAATTTATATTCTAGTGTTATAATAAAGCGTAATTGTTATATGTGCTATAACAAAGAAATCTAAAGTTGTAACAAATAGCATTCATATTAGATCAGTTCCATGTAATTATTTGGACTCGTACTAATTTTATACAGGTGTTTGAGGTATCTTCTTTGCAGAACTCTAAAAATTTACATGCTATTGTAACAATTAGATGAAGTCGAACTTACGTATATCGCTGTGTGTGTTATAATAGTCAAAAATTATTAAATAAAAATGTTTTCAAATTAAACCTTATTTTACCATGACAACATCACATACCCAAGAGGACCTATGCTTTAATATTAATCCCAATGTGAAATTCGTAGTATTCTACTAGAAAGACACCTCAAACACTTATTTAGTTAATGAAGGATCCGAAATTATGAAATAAAAATATTTAAAAATGAAAGTTTATTTTATAATGACAACACATACCTAAGGAAACCTAGGCTTTAATATTAATCCCGAAAGTAAAATTCGTAAAATTCTACTCATAAGACACCGCAAGCACTTGTTTACTTAATGTAGGATCCAAAATTATGAAGAAAAGATGTTTATAAATAAAACCATATTTTACCGAGACATTTGCTTTAATATTAATCCCAAATGTAAAGTTCGTAGAATTCTATTGAGATACCTCAAACACTTGTTTATTTTTTGAAGGATCCGAAATAATGAGATAAAAATTTTTAAAAATGAAACATTATTTTGCCATGAACAAATAAAATACCCAAGGGCCATATGCCTTAATATTAATACAGCATGTAAAATTCAGAGCCACTTAAAATACTGGCTTGTTTAATGTAGAATACAAAATTAAGAAACGAAAATATTTAAAAATGAAACCTTAATTTACCATGCCACCATCACACACCTAAGATAACCTAGAATTTAATGTTAATCTCGAATGTAAAATATGTAGAATTCTACTGAGAAGACCCCTTAAACTCATGCTTATTTAATGCAGGACTCTAAATTATGAAATAAAAATGTTTAAAAATGAAACCTTATTTTACCAAGGCCTCTTTACTTATAACGAACTTCTCCATCTTATTTAACTAATAGAACTTTAATATCTGCTAAGATTTCGTTTCTCTGCTTTTGGAATCTGAGTTTTTGTCAGCTTATTTTCATAAAAAACTGCTACCCATCTGATTTGCTTTTTAAAACTATCAGGTCCTTCCTATGGAGTATATATCATCAACCTGTCACACGTCCTACTAGTTCCCCGATTTAAAACTTCCCTACCTTTTGGGGTTTGGACCCCTTAAACTCATGCTTATTTAATGCAGGACTCTAAATTATGAAATAAAAATGTTTAAAAATGAAACCTTATTTTACCATGGCAACATCACATACATATTGTGGCCTAGGTTTTAATGTTATTCCCGAATGTAAATTTGGCAGATTTCTACTAAGAAGATATCTCAAAAATCTATTTATTTAATGTAAGATATGAAATTAAGAAATAAAAATTACAAATGAAACTTCATTTTGCCATAATAGCATTCACATACCTTTATTTAATCCCGAATGTAAAATTCGTAGAATTCTACTGAGAATATATCTCAAATACATGCTTATTTAACATAAGATTCTAAAGTATGAAAAAGATGTACAAAAATGAAAACTAATTTTACCATGACAACATCACATACCTAAGATGACCTAAAATATAATGTTTATCCCGAATATATAATTCGTAGAATTCTACTGGGAAGACAACTGAAACATTTGCTAAGTTAATAAAGAATCCGAAATTATGAAATAAAAATGTTTAAGAATGAAAGCTTATTTTACCATGACAGCATAACATACCTAAAGGAACCTAGGCTTTAATATTAATACCGAATGTAAAATTCGTAGATTTATAATTAGAGATATCTTTTAATGTAGGATCGGAAATTATGAAATAAAAATGTTTACAAAGGAAACTTTATTTTACCATAACAAAATCACATACCTAAGATGAGATGGCCTAGAATTTACTGTTAATACCGAATGTAAAATTCGTAGAATTCTATTGAGAAGGCACCTGGAGAACTTGCTTACTGAAAGTAGGATCCGAAATTATGAAATAAAAATGTTATTAAATGAAACAATGTTTACCGAGACATCATCACATACCAGCGAAGACCTTGGCTTTAATAATAATTGCGAATGTAAAGTTTGTAGAATTCTACTAAGGAGATACCTCAAACACTTGCTTATTTTTTGAAAGATCCTAAATTATGGAATAAAAATGTTTAAAAATAAAACATTATTTTTTCATGAGAACTTAAAATATCTACGCTTTAATATTAACACCGCATGTAAAATTCATAGCCACTTGAAATACTAGCTTGTTTAATATGGAATACAAATTAGAAATCAGAAATGTTTAAAAATGAAACCTTATTTTACCATGACACCATCATATACCTAAGATAGTCTAGAATTCAATGTTAATCTCGAATGTAATATACGTAGATTTCTATTCAGATGACCCCTCAAACACATGCTTATTTAAGGTAGGATTTTAAATTATGAAATAAAAATGTTTAAAAATGAAACTTTATTTCACCATTGCAACATCACATACATAAGGTGGCCTAGGCATTAATGTTATTCCCGAATTTAAATTTCGCAGATTTCTACTGAGAAGGTACCTCAAACACTTGCCTATTTAATGACGGATCTGAAATTATGAAATAAAAATGTT
Organism: Trachelipus rathkii; assembly: GCA_015478945.1. Lineage (NCBI taxonomy): Eukaryota > Metazoa > Arthropoda > Malacostraca > Isopoda > Trachelipodidae > Trachelipus > Trachelipus rathkii. The sequence continues at coordinate 12,227 of JABUQX010058418.1, read as the reverse complement.
TACAAATAAAACCTTATTTTACCATGACAGCATCACAAACCTAAGAGGGCTTAGAATTTAAGGGCCTGTTTCAATCTTTGGCTGGGCTGATCCGTTTTCAGCCCCACCTAAAATGGACATAAAATTCGGAATTTTCAGCCGATTTTGACTATATAAACCCAAAACGTAGCTTTTTTGCCCTCTAAAACGTGTTTTCCGGTGTTTTTCTGTGACTGTAGTCCTTTTTTAGAATTTTCAAATTTTCAAAATCCATGTTTTTGACTATTTTCATATCAACTTTCAGTTTTATTGCAAAATAACTTCAACTTGAAATATGCATAGATGGGTTCATTACCTACAATAATTACGTATTACATTTTCGAATTTTTTAGTTTGGTGCTCAGCGTTGTCCAATTTCCAAACCATTTTTTTTGAATTTGAAAAGTGAAAAATTGACATATTTTTTTTTCTACTAATCCGATCAACATCAAATTTTCAGGGCTTGTATAGTCGGGAAAGATGCATCTTTTTTTACTTACATAATATTTTTGTATACTCAATAGAAAAAAAAAGTAAGTTTATCAACTCCCAGTGATAGCAACAGCTTTCAACGTAGAACAACTTTTAGGAGTTCCAGAACTTTCCACAGGAACAGGTAAAGAGATATCATCAGCTGTATATGATACGCTACAGGAACGGTAACTGCTGGACATTGTTCAAGCTTACGTTTTTGACGCAACTGCCAGTAATACAGGGAGTTCAAATGGCGCATGTTATTTCTCAAACAGAAACTAAATCGTGATATCATACTTTTTGCTTGTAAGCACCAAATTTATGAAATTGTATTGAGGGAGTTTTCAGTAAAGTTCAGCTTTCACCCCACTAAAGGCCCAGAGATCCCTTTATTTAAAAGACCAAAAAAACTTGGAACAATATTAATTATGCACTATATTTGACATGGGAGAAAGAATCAGAGGTAAGAACAATAATAAAATATGTAAATGAGATCTTACAGTATGCCCAAAATAAAATTAAACAGGTTCAGTCTCGTCACGATTATCAAGAATTTTTGGAACTACCAATAATTTTTCTAGGTAATGGTCCATCACGCTGAATACATTTCCGGCAACCAGGAGGATATCACTTAGGAAGATCAATGGGAAAAGCAATATATTGCTTAAAAATATATCTATTCAGAAAACAATTTAAATTAACACCAACAGAGGACTAAAACGAATATGTTGCTTTATAGCAGCATGTTATGTGAAACATGGTTTTCTACAACAAATGCAATTGGAGCTCCCATGAATGACACTAATTTTCTTAAAAAATCTTTTGGAATACATAAACCACGATAAATCTAATGGTGAAGAAACATTTCATAAAATTATTGGTCATTTACGGTATTTAAGTGAGGAATATGCAGTCTTTTCAATGTATGATGAAAGAATAAACGATGACATGAGAAGAAAGATGGCCCATATATTAATAAAACAACGCATACCGTCATAAGCTATTGAAACTACGGATACCGAACATCGACTCGAAGAAAAAAAACCTTTTATCAAGGAAGATGATTTGAAATAATTCAGAAATAAAAATCTTCCTTTAGATTTACTTAGCATCAGGTGGCAGAATACATTTATCAGGTTTGGTCTTTCTCAAGAGTTCCTACAAACTGATCCTCTTGATTGGAAAAATCAAGAAACTAACCTGAAAGGAAGAGAAGTTGTAGATTCATTAAGGATGGTAAAGAGCACAGCAAAAAGAGGAGTAATATAAATGGAATAATTTAACGACAAATTTACCAAAAACGAAAAAAAAACAATATGCTTTACAGATGAACTAGATAACTAATAATTTCAAATTTATCATTGTGTAATTTTGTAAAACATCTATATATTTCAAATAGTTTTATGTTTTTAAACAAATCGAAAATTTAAATATAATTCTTTGTTAATTTGTAACTAAATACGTAAAGTAAATTAATCTTTCTCTTCTTATTTAATGTTGTGAAAAACTGTTGAAAAACATACCCGGGAAGTTCCCGAGATGAAAAGGAAAAAATATTAGGTAAAGCTCTTATTCTCCGATTATATTGTTGGCTTATGAATGCACATTCAATTACTATATTCAAAAAATTATGAACATTATCTGTTGTTATATCTTTTTCTATATAATAAGCAGGTTAAAAATTGATATTAATAAAGTTTGAAATTTAATTATGTTTTCAAACTTTAGCTTCAAT
>JABUQX010058417.1:20000-25803 GCA_015478945.1 Trachelipus rathkii | reverse complement strand
ATTTCTTTAAATCTCTTCACTTTATTCGCGAGTATATCATTTTCTTCTTCAAGAACTAGCTTCGAATCGTTCAGCCTTTTCATTTTTTCTCGTCGTTCCTTAGGCGTTAAACCAACGCTTCTCAGTAAATATTTACATCGTGAATGGGGCGCGGCATAACTTCTACTCTTATTCGCTCGTTCGTTGCGATGATCGTCAATTCGATGTGAACTCCCTTCGAAGTCTTTAGGGTTTGAACTTACAGACGGGCGCGCAATGGGTGAAATACTCAAATTTCCGTGTTGAATCGAATCCGGTAGGAACTCGAAATTAAAATTCACGATGGCGCCTAAAGTACGCGCGCAAGCGCTAATCTGAGCCACATCTAGACATATGGGCTTTAAACTTTTGTCTTGGCCGCTTTCGGGAATACGAACGAGTGAACGTTGCGGTTTTCCTATTTCAAACGATGGAGCCATTTTTATCGGAATAGGATGCCTTTACCTCATGGGTTTGTTAAAGAAAGATGCTGCTATTTGCTATTCTCAAGCCGATTTTCTGACTCGATTAAGATTACAAAACCAACCTTTTTATTTAAGTTGTGGGTGGGAAAAATAAAACGGTAAAAAAAAATTATAATTTTATTTAAATTTGAAATAAAAAAAAATATAAATATGCAACTAATTTATATTATATACATATTTTTTAATTTAATATATTTTTCCATAATTAATTCTTTTTTGGGGTTACTAAGTAAAATAGATATTATAATGACTCGTCGAGATCAAAAAATCTTACGTTAATACGCAGATTAAAATCCTAATTTTTTTTCAGAAAAAAAACCCACAAACGATGAAAACGACGCTGTTTCCCTTCGAAACATAATTTTGAGTGTTTATTTGTATTTTTGTATCCTTGAATTATATTATATAACTGAATTATATTATATAGCGTTGTTTAATGGCGAATCGCAAAATGACTAATGATAAGTATATTACATCTATATCATAGCCAAATTCATCAAGAGAGATTAAAAGCACTATCTTACACCAAACGAGGAACATTAAACCACACAGAAATTATACAGCATATATATAATTTAAATAACTTATTTAAAGTAAATAAAAATTATATTTATCAAACATTATTAATTAATTAATAATTATTATTATTTATTAATTTAAAACAAATTATAATTAATTAACAAATGTGCCTATAAAAGTAATGAAAAAAATCCCAATAAAATAAAAATCATAAATTAAAAAAACAAAACAAAAATAATCAACAACAATCTCTATTATATATAAATATATATATATATTATAGTATATATATATATATATATATATTATATTATAATTGTATATTATATATATATATATATATATTAATATAAATAAATCCACAGCTATTATTTATATATATATATATATATGATTAATATAATAATATATATATATAATTATAATATATTATCTTATATATATATATATATATTATATATATATGATAGAGGGAGATATGAGAGAGAGAGAGAAAGGAGGGAGAGAGAGAGAGAGAGAAGAGAGAGCAGAAGAGAGAGAGAGACGAGAGAGAGATAGCGAGAAGAGAGAGAGAGGAACTAGACTTGCTATTGTCATACGGAAGTCCAAAATTATTTGAAAGAATTTTGTCGCTCTAATTTCATTTTTTATGTAGAACATTTTTGCATCATTTATTTAAACCTTTTAATATTAAAATAAATATAATTTAACTTATTTTTTAAATTTATAATATAAATGAAATTGATTAAGAAATCATTATCGTTCAATCTAAATAGTTTTTATATGAATTTTTTGCATGAAGTATATTTTATAGTTTCCCTTTTGATTTTTTGTTACCTCAAAAATAACACCCCAAAAAAGAAATAAATAAAACAGAGGGAAACTAGTGTAAACGTTGAGAAATTAATTAATTTTTCTTTCAATTATTGTTGGTAAAACTTCATATCAACAAAAATAGTGTAGTAAAATAACTGAGCTGTTAAAAAATGAAATAAAACTTACAATAAATTGAAAATCCACATCTGAGATTCGAACTCTGAACCTTTGAATCAAGATTACAATACTCGTAACCATTACACTATGCAAACCAAACCCAACGGTATTTGCATGCCATATACGTAATATATGGGTACCCGGGCAGATGGCAGGCGTATATATATATATATACTATATCTATATTATATTATAATATAATATATTTAATATTTATATATATATATATTTTATATCTATATAATATATATATATATATATATTTATATATCATATATATATTTATTTTATTATATATCATATTATATATATATTATTATATATATATATAATTATAGGTTAATACACGTAAATATAGTACCTCCGAATTACTATATATCCGCTACAAAAGTCCAGCGAAGTAAAAACCAATAGATCGACGCTCTACATCGTATAAAATCCCTTCCTTCTCTAGCTGCCTTCTACTACGGCGAACTCTTTAGAACCATCCCACTCCTCCTAACAACACATCTCTCTCAAACATATTCACACATACCTTACACAACAATACTTCAACAGTCGACCAAAAAATCACTTCATAAATTCCCTTCAGCCTAAAATATCAGCAACATAAAACACACACACAAAAAAAGATTCAAATATCACTCTCTAGATTGAGATCAGGGAATCACCCGGAACTCCTGGAGGATAGACACAAGTTTCGACAGGAAGAAGCTACATCTACACTCTGATGAAGATGACCAATAGAGGCTGACACAGTTGATCAGCTCCTTTAAAGGTACACCACCACCCACTCCATAAAGAGCAACCTATCAGATTTCCTCAAACAAGTGGAGGTTCCTGAGTATCTAGAGATGACAAAGACTCCTCAAATAAGGGGAACCAAAAGGCTATATATATATATATATATATATATATATATATATATATATATATATATATATATATATATATATATATATATATATATATATATATATATATATATATATATATATATATATATATATATATATATATATATATAATATATATAATATAATATATTATATATATATATATATATATACTATATTATGAAATTTCGTTTTTTAATTAAACCATTCTTTATTTATTTCCTATATTTCAAAGATATTTTTTCAAATTTCATATATGATATAATATTATTTGATGCACCTATGAGAAGAATATTTCATAAATGTTCTTATTTTATATTTCATATGATTTTTCAATACATTCTTCATTAATTTTAAATTTTTTATGCATTCAAAATTTCTATATATTTTAACACTTAGTTTATATTTTAAAATTTTTATTTGTCAATATAATATTTCAATAAATTATTTTATTTATTTTTACTTTAAGTATAATTTTATTATTTAAATCTAAATAACATTTTTAGTTTATAAAGTTCAGTCCCCCCTTGTATCAAAAACTTGGCAAAATATAAGATAAGACTTTTAACTCACACATTAGAAATAATAAAAAATGACATTAAAAATAGTTCAAATTTGGCATAAATTTCTATTTTTTATTATGTCGTAATAAGATAATCAATTATACCTTTTACTAATGAAATATATGTAGAATTACATGCTTTAAATTTTCTAAATTTGAAAAAAACTTATGAAAAACGGTTTTTGAAAAGAATAAATCGGCTCGAAATATTTTTGAGGATAAAAATAAAAATATGGTTATCATGAAAAATGAAAATATAAAGCATTTGAGCTATAGATGAATATCAAAACCTAATTAAGACTCAATCACTGAAAACTAAGCAAGCTCTAATTTACATATATATATATATATATATATATATATATATAATATATAGATATATAATATATATATATATATATATAAAGTTTATTGCCACCGATCTCTACCTATGAAATTTTCGGGTTCATTAACTACTGCAGTAGGGTCTTTGATCAGGGAAATTGTGTTACATGAATTTCCTAACCAAGTTAATGAAGGTACAAAGATTATCTAAGTTTGATAGCAAACCCTTCTTCGACTTAACTCATTTAAAAATTCTAGTCACTATAGGCGTGGTTTCGAATCCAGATGAGCGTACTTTATTATGCTAGAAGAACGAGAGAAAGTGTGATTTTATAGGTTATAATAGATTGTTCTGTTTTATGTGTTGGCATTGTTTTTAGCAATGTGTGAATATTGAGATTAGCTTAATTCACTATGCCGTAAACTGTAATTAAATATTTCAGAAAATCTTCAACTACGGGAATATTTTGTCTTTACAAATAGCCGAAGCCGAATCTAGATTCGAACACTCGCTTTTGCGAGAGGTAAATTAGGATGCAAGAGACTAGACTTTATCCACTGAGCTATGAATTTATATATATATATATATATATATATATATATATATATATATATATATTATATATATATAAATATATATAAAAAATTATATATATATATATTATATATATATATTATATAAGTATATATATATATATTATATATATATATATATATATAATACATATATATATATATAATAAACTACTATATACCTATATCATATATACTATATTAATACCAAATTCATTAATAAGAAAAGTAAATGCATAGCAACATCAACACAAATTAACGAAATATAAATCCTACTCATTCTCATCAAATTTACCAACATTACGCTCGAACACCAAGACCATCCACCATGATCAACACAACATTAAAATTCAAACAACTTTTCAAAACTTTATCAATTCAACTTGTGAAAAAGACCATATGATTTCAAAATATTAACTTTTCTTACATATATATAAAAGTCCATGTAATTTAATGGAATAGCTTCACCTACAAATACCTAAATAAATTCTATTTCAATAGTTTAAATTTATTTAAAGTATCAAATAACATTGCCGCCTAACTGGTGTTGTGGTAGAGTGGTTTGCTCTTGTCACCGAAGTTCGGGTTCGACTCGAGTAAGGACCTTTGTGTGACTAAGGTGCCTGGGCAATGCCACTCTTGTGTGATACCACGTAAAAGATTCTTTTTAATTAATTTTAATTATATTTTTTCCTTTTACAGAATCTCACCACTCACGGGTAGAAGGGACTGAAAATAATAAAACTAAATAAATATCTAAAGATTTTTCAGGCTGCTTTGCAGAAAAATTAAATTATTTAAACCAACTGATTTTTAAAGGGATTTTTTTTATTAAGAAAAAAAAATGCTTTTTGATTTTGTTTTTGATTTACTTGACTTTTTAGGCAAATTCTTTTTTTTTAATTACTAAATAATCCCAATTGTAACCTAATTGATGATAAGTATATTACATCTATATCATAGCCAAATTCATCAATATAGTTTTAAATCACTTTTAAAAAAGAAATTAATAAAATTAGAGCACTCAGAAATTATACAGCATATATATAATTTAAATAACTTATTTAAAGTAAATAAAAATTATATTTATCAAACATTATTAATTAATTAATAATTATTATTATTTATTAATTTAAAACAAATTATAATTAATTAACAAATGTGCCTATAAAAGTAATGAAAAAAATCCCAATAAAATAAAAATCATAAATAAAAAAAACCAAAAAAAATCAAAAGTTGGTCTATATATATATATATATATATATAATAAAAATAGATATATATACACAAAATAATATATATATATATAATATATAATATATATATATATTATATATTATATATATATATATAATATATTAATATAATAAAATATAACAGCCCATATATATACTATATATATATATATATATAATATATATATATATATATAT
>JABUQX010058417.1:0-12500 GCA_015478945.1 Trachelipus rathkii | reverse complement strand
GACGTGCTGGTCTGAAAGAGTAGGTGCAGTCTGAAAGTCAGGGAAAATTGCTAAATTTATACAAGAAGTGATATATAAGTTCTCCCTTAGACCCGAGAATAAGTGAAGAGGAGAGGTACGAAAAGGACTTACTCTACACTCGTTTTGCGATTAGGCGCAAAACCCTTCTTCGACTTAGCGTGAGAGAGACTCAATCTCTCCCATTATCGTAGCTCTGAAACACCTAGTGAGAGAGGGAACCGTGTGTTTCGAATCCAGATGAGCAGTACTTTATTATGCTAGAAGAACGAGAGAAAGTGTGATTTTATAAGTTATAATGGATCACCATCAACTAGACGCCTATTACGAAGGTCTACCATAAGATTGAAATGGGGACAAAAAAGTCGCGCCCGAGGCATGGGCTGTTGTCACTTCAGCGGACGAGGATAGTGTAAAACCCTCTCTCATTGTTTTTGTGGCTGATGTAAGCTGTTAGGCTGCTTGAGGATTAGGCTGAGGTACTGTATCACCATAATTGCGCTCACTCGACTGATACTGTACACTATAAATATTTTCAGAATAAATATCCCGTGTCAACTCTACGGAGGAATAATTGCATTTCATATATGACAAACTCAGACGCGCAGCTCGAAGCGAATCTAGATTTTGCGAACGACCTCGCTGTATATATGGCGAAGAGAGAGTGGAGCTCGAAGCATGAATGATAGGATGCAAGAGACGTAGACGTGTATCCATTGTGTTTCTGATTGTAAATATAATTATACGATAAAGGCTAGCGGCTCACGGAATCGATCAAGAAGGGCAAGTTTAGTGGACTGATCGCTATGATAATTAACGTAATAAACATCTACGTGTATATAATGATAGTACGATAGGGGAAGATAAGATACTAATAAGCTAACCTCAGCATCTCCCGTCCCCTTACGACTAGGTATTTGTGAGCTGCTGAGTTTTCCTACTGGGATAGATAGAGGGCTCAAGGAAGTGATCGGCTTACTTGTGACTAATACTCATGCCTCATGAAAAGATTGTTGTATAATAATACTCAGTACCCATTCGACAGGATAACTGGCTAGCTTTATAGTAGTATACTAGTGTAGTAGAATAATATAAGGTAAAGCAGATAAGATATATACTAATATATATATATATATATATTACTAGCTGAACGTAAGGACTCGCATGTATGATAATAAGTGGACTCTGAATAAAAGTTTATAGGTAATGAGAAATCATTAGAAGATTGAAATGCATAGCTCAATATCCAATCAGATGTGGATGTCTGAAAGCTCAGCAGACCCTGATTCAATTTTAGATTGAACCAAGTGTCCTAAGTTGAGAATTTCGAACAATTTATGACATATATAGGCTCTGTTTAATACATCTATATAAGGCAAGTCCATTCTGTAATAGTCTATTGTCTCAGATAAGGAACCTCTCGAACCCGTACGAAATAGATACTCCACTGAGAACTATGGATTACCGTCTGTAATGTCAAAGGGAGTGTGTAATATTTTGTATCGACTATTAAAGACAAGTATGCTCAGAGAGAATAGTAACAGTGCCGAAACGCATAATTTTGGGTTGTTGTGGTAGAGTGGTTTGCTCTTGTCACCGAAGTTCGGGTTCGACTCGAGTAAGGACCTTTGTGTGACTAAGGTGCCTGAGCAATGCCATGCACAGGCTCTTTGGTAGAGATCTGGCAGATAACCTCCGTAAGCAGAGATTCATACTTTAAGTTCAATGTGTTTAATTATATATTTTTTCCTGTGTTACAAAGCATGAGTCCCCAGCCACTGCAGAGGAAGGTGGTGGTGGAGAAAAGGGACTGAGAAAATAAGAGATAATACTGGACAATAAATATTACTGAAAGATTAGTATCATGCTGGGTCATTTGTCAGGAAATATAGGTGTACTGTAGTGTTAGATATGCCCTTAAGACTGTTTTTAGAGAGGAGAGTGCAGAAGGATTGATTGGTTATTGAAGAAGGTAGAAGAAGAACAATGTGGCTAGTGTTATCGATATATTTAGTTTTTGCACTTTACTTGACTTTTAGGTCGATGAGATTCTCCTTAATGGTTCTCTCATATTCGGACTTACTATAAATAATCTCCGCGGAGCGTGGATCAACAATAATTTTGCTAGTTCTATGGATCACAAGATAATATACTATCGTAAGATCTCGGGCGGCAAATATCAACTTTCCAGTGGTTTTAGGTCACTTTTAAAAAACAGAAATTAATGACAAACGATCAGGGATTTTATTATGAAGAGCTACTCAGAAAATTATACTGTGCAGTAATACCTGCTATAATGTTTAGAATATGACTCTCGTGAGCTTTAAAGGCTAATACTTACTAGGAAGGAAATGAGTGAGTTATCGTATACTCTCAAATACTATATTCTCTATATCTACATTTGTAAATAATATGATATTTGTGTTAGTTGAACACTGTACTAACACAACACTAAATTATTAATTCACCATTGAACCAAAATCTGTGCCTACCATCAATCTCTCATAAGAGAGATGTAATGTTGAATCAGACCAAAGTCGCACATGCCTTCCAAAAGACTAAGAAGTTCTCATAAACTCACAAATATAGATATACCCACTACATACAATATGAGAAGGGTATAGGGCCAAGCGCGATTCTAATAAAAGGTTATTATAATTATGTAGCGTGTATTTAGTATAAGGGTTGTAAGAGTTTCTTAGTTATGTATTTGCCAGGCCATCTCTCACTGAATTTATTTAGAGTAATATAGGCAAGATTCTTATATGAGAATATTATATAATATATAAGTCAATTAATACACAACTCTCTAGATCTAATCTCTCCTTACTCGCTTCTCAAATGGTCATCTTGAGCGCTGCTCTTACAGCCAGGTCATAGACCTAAATGACTCTAGGTATAATATTTAGTTATTTACGTGAAAGACAAGTTGCTCAATGCGATATTAATGTCTTACGCTGAATGATAGAAAGTGAAAAATTCCACAGCCCCAATAATAGACATGATGTTAATAAAGATCTTAGATAAACTATATATGTACTGGCTATGATAAGTTGAAGAAAGATAATAAAAACTAATTATACAATATAAGTAATATATTAATATGTGGAGTAGAGCGGAGGCACATAATATATACGGATACTCATATATATCATTAATTAGATATTAGTATAGAGGAGATACTAGGGAGAAAAAGGAAGAAGAAGCAATGTAACAAGACCGAGATTTAGGAAGCTGAGAAGGACACAAGGAGGTTGATAAAATGAGGAAGCTGACTGCGATAAATAAAATTGGACCACAGAATAGACTTGATTAGAGTGTGACAGTATATAGATATAGTGATATAAAGAAGCAATAATTGGAGAATAAGGAGAAGAGAGAGACGATGAAGTTTGTATCGACGTTTCTTGTTTATCTTTGTTAGATACTAGTATTTTTGTTGTATATGATGTAGCATGAGAGTAGATCTGAAACCTTGACGTAAATAGAGTGCTATCCACAAGCACAGATAAACGAGGATTGCCGAAATTATGTCTGAGAACGTATTATCTTATCTCCATCTATTATTTTATATTCGGTGTGATGTAGAACATTTTTGCATCATTATCATTAAAACCTATTATAATTTTTTAAAAGATAAATATTAAAATCTTAAACTTACTTTTATAAATCTCATATCAAATAACTAAATTGGAAAACATGACTCTCTCATTAGTCGTGTTCAAATTCATAAAATATGTATATTTATATAATTGAAGTAATAATTTTTGCATAATTAATATGAGAATAGTATAAATAATATATAGATTTCCCTTTTGATTTTTTAGTTACCTCAAAAATACACACCAAATAAAGTAATAAATTAAAACTCAGAGAGAGTAAAGATCGTAAGTGTGTAAAACATGTATGAGATAGAAATATTAATTAATATTTTCTTTCAAATTAATGTTTAGTCAGTGTAAAAACTTTCATATCAACAATAAAATCTAGATAATAATAATTAGAATTTTGATTTAAAATAACTGGAGCTCTCTCAAAATAAATAAAACTTATACAATAAATATGAGAAGAAAAAATCCATACACTACATATGAGATTCGATAGAACTACTGCAAACCTATTATGAATCTAATGTAATGACTCTGACTCATAATGAGACTCGTAACAACTATCAGAACTTACACTATGCAAACCCACGGTATTTGCCTAGTATCTCCAAATATGATATAGGGCGATCATATCTCAAAGCTAGTTATGTTCTGATATATCTCTGCCGATACGGTGAGTGAAGTACTTAGTGAGCTATATACTCATGTATATTATATATGGCTTGCATGACTTATGGATCATATTCATAGAGTAATAAATAGCTAGTGAAGTTAGATAGAAAACAAGTGACCTATAAAACAATACATCTCAAATGTAATATGATGGAGTATAATATAATCTACCTCAGATTATAAAATAAATAAACTCATATAATTAACCTACAAACATTAGTGTATTAACAATATATATATAAAGTGATTGGGTATTCGTTTATATGCTATAATTATAGTATTTTTCCTGTATAGCCTTTTGATTGTTGTAGTGTTTCGTTTATTCCCAGCCTGTAGATATGAATATCATAATTTCTTATCACTCTTATCGTGGCTGATACTATCTATCTTATATAAAGATACTTGGGGTATATATTACCTTTATGGTACTCAGCTTCTCTTTATATATTATATATCCTCGTTAAGCAAAAAAATCGCTTAGTGTCTAATCCAGCATAAAACCAATAGATCACGCTCTACATCGTATAAAATCCTTCCCTTATCTCCTATTGCCTTCTACTACTTTATCAGGTGCGAACTCTTTTAAACCATCCCACTCCGCCTAACAACAACATCTCTCTCAAAACAGTATTCACACATAACCTTTACACAACCGATACATTCAACAGATGGCGGATTTGGCCCCTAGAGATCACATCATCTTGCGATTGAATTCCCTTTCATTGTATCTATAAAATTAGCCAAGCAACATATAAATCTCTGACTATGTACTCAATAATAATATATGTTGAGTGAATTTTGCTTCAAATTAATATACATTTTTAAGCATTTAGAGTTATCAGGTGTCATACTCTACACTCAACGTGGAAACTCCTGGAGGATATGGCACTCACTAGTCTTTGTCTAGCTCAAAAGAAGCTCATCTAGTCTATATCTACTAAAGTAGATGAATATGTACAGGACTGAGGCAGTGGGCTGAAGGGACGTGGTTGCTCATAGTTCCTCCTCTCAAACGCTCTCGAACACCCCTACAAACCCAACTCTCTAAAAGCAGCTAGACCTATTTCAGATTTCCTCAACAAGTGGGAGGTTCCTGAAGTATCTAGAGATGACAAGACTCCTCAAATAAGGGGCAACCAAAAGGGCTATATATATATATTATATAATATATATATATATTTATATAATATATATATATATTAATATACTAGTTCGGTCATCTACTTACTTGATATAACTTTGTAGTTTCGGCTCTGTATGATTATCAGTCTACTCATAGTATAGATTAGTCTTTTACACTCCCATACAGATGTATATATATTATAAGTACCTTTCCATATATATATATATATATATATTAATTTGTATTAAATAAAATAATATTAAAATTATACACAATATATAATATGCTTTTCTTTACATATTATTTTAAAATATGTTATGAAATTTCGTGTTTATTAATTTAAACATCTTTATTATATTTCTATATTCATAAATATTTTTTTCAAATTTCATAATATATGATATATATATATATATATAATTATTTGTATGACACCTATGAAGATAAGAATTATTTCTAAATATAAATATTTTACTATATTTTATATTTAATCATTTAATTAAATTATTTTAATGCATCAATCCTCCATTATATTTGTCCTAGTGATTTATGGGATTGAAAATTATCTTATATATATTATAACACTTATTATAGTTTATATTTTAAATATTTTATTATATATGCTCCGCAATATATTTCCATTTTGACTAAATTTGTGCATATTCAGCTCATCGATATTAATATGTATATATTGTCATTTATACTCTCTCAGATGTGTGTTAATGTTATATTCGATATATATCTTGTGAGAATGCTACAATCGATCACGATTTTATAGTGTTTATTTTTAAACAGAGATTACATGATTTTCTTCCTCCAGCCCTCTGTTCAGGTAATCTCTCTGAAGAGAAGCAAGTGTTTCTGTGGCAAAATAATATCTAAGATAAAATTAGACATTTAATAAACATCTAAAACAAATTAGATTTAATATTACAATAAAAAATTGATCAAACTGTATATAGCTATAGAGTGGAGAAAATGAGAGAGTGTTATATTCACATTGAAAGATATTTGAGCGAATTAATTTGCCTATAATATTTCTTATTCGTAATAAGAAATACTGAGAATTGAAACATATTACTCTAAATCTCTATACTCGTACGAACACATTTATGTTATGGATGTTTAATAACCATTTGGCTTTTTAAATTTTGTCATTTAAATCTTTGTGCAAAAGATCTACGGCACATGAAAAATAGAGCGGTCTTATTGACAAGAAGATTTAAGAGAATACTCTCTCCGATGTCTCGAATATGTAGTTGTCTTTTCGCAGTGATAATAATATGGATAAATATATAGAATCAATGAATTGGTTAATCATCTCTGGGAAACTTTTTAAGCATTTTCCATAAAGCTATTTCTCTCTTAGTCTCTCAGAAAGTGCAATCGGGTGAAAAACGCAATATTCTTACAAGAAGCAACATAATATGACCTTACCAGATAACACATGTCATGAAAACACTAACTGCAAAGACTTGCGTAATTTACATATCAGTATATCATAATAGTAAATGGAGTCGAGTCGATTTTATGAAATGAGTTTTCTTTTCATGATATTAGCTTTATAATTTACTAATCTCTCTTACCAATATCTCGTAATATACTCTCCATCATACTCAAATTAAGTATTTAATCTATAATTATTTGTAAATAATATAAACCATTTTTATATTTTATATTTATTATCATATATTTTGTTTATATTCCTAAAACTACACTCGTAGCTTACTACATCATGAAACATACTTGAATCAATAATAAAGATTTATTTTGTATATGCCCAACTCCGGTATTCGATCTCTGTCCCTCAGAAACTCTTCAGTTGAGCTAAACTGTGTCGGATTGCTAGCATTTCTTATCGAGCGCTAGCAGCACAAAATGCAAAATGGAAAACGGACCTTTTTAAATTTGACAAAATGGAACGCAGCTTTAGCATTTTCCCAAATTTCGTTAGCAAAAGTGCAAATCGTAACGTGTTAAGCCGTTTTTTTCTATTTGCTATTTGCTGTACCTCATGACTCGGGATTGAAGGTGTCCTCATATCTAGTTAGTTGGAAATTGTGTTACATTGAATTCTCACTAATATCAGTGTACATAATCTCGAACTCGGTAATCTAGTATGTATATCTAATCTAAAATTATGGTTTGATAGCATCACTGCTCTTCTTTGCTATAACTCAGCTCTTAAAATATGCTTTGTGCGAGCTATAGTGTGAACAGTAGAGAGTTATCGAAATACACGTGATAAGAAAAACGTACAATTATTACAAATGTTTATTATATATCGCATAGTAAAGAACGATTGAGGAAAGTGCTAGACTTTTTGTTGATTAGTGAGGATATATTAGATCTCGTCTGTTTTAATATTTGTTAAGGGAGCTCTTATAGTTGTTTTTATATAACTGTTACAATGTTTCGTATGAAATAGAAATATGATATATGACAATACTGACTTAAATTACTATGCCGATACAACTGATCATTAAACTTATCTTCTCAAGAACGCAATCGTTCCACGGAAATATTTTTGTACTTTTCTAGATATGCCTCCGTATAAATTTCTCGAATCTCTGAGTCAGAATATCACTTCTCCTCTCTTGACAAGTATGACGGTAAATTAGGATGGCTAAGCGACGATACTAGGAGACATATAGAGCTACCTAATACACTCAGAGCATTGAATTATAGGTAATAATATTATATATAATTACCTTATATACGTTTTCTACAGTGTCAAATATTGTAATATCATTTCATATTAATTTAAATTTATGTATATTTATATAACTAAAAATAGATATTAATAAACAAATACGATACTTTATATTTAGCATCTATTACCTATAAATTTCTCTCGTTAGCATATAATGATGCTCAATAATATCGTGAAAACGGCCTTTTATATATTGTAATTAGCCATTAATAATAGTTATTTAAAAGTAATTTATATAGTACTCAATTTGTGAAATCACTTTAGCCTTATCCATGAATAATTGTTTAGATTTCAAAGATTTTTCTGCTCTTTTGAATTATAGATTCTATGTTAGTCACATATAGATAACTCTGCCTATGGTTTTATATAATCTATCACTTAAAATTCTTATAGTTAGGGTAAATTATTTAGATTAGGTTGAGAATATAGGTGTAAAGACGTGAATAGAGAATAAGGTATATAATATAGTGAAAATATATTTAGAAAAGAAATTGTAAAGATATATTTACACTCTTATATATATATATATATTATACCCTTTTTTACAATATTTATTTGAATTATATTATACATTTATTAGTATATAGATATCTAAATTACTAGACCTAGACGCAACTAAATTATACCGCTCCTCTGTTGTAATATATTATATTTAGTGCTCAATTTCAAACACTATTGTCCAAAGAGAGAACGGAATGGTGATTCTTAAGTATGATAATTTAAGCTTGTATAATTACTGTTACAGTATACCATATGTGTTAGAAAAGCATCACATAATTTGTAATTTAATATGATCCAGCTTAAGACATACACCTACAAATACCATAAAAGAATACATAGTGTGCTTATTTACTCAACCTTGATAGTAAATATTAAAGTCCTAAAATTACAAAATAATTAACCATTGTCGTGTGCTTACCAATTAACTGAGTGTAGAGAATGGATGGTAAAATAGAGGATAATAAGTGGTGAATGGTTTGCTCCTTAGTTAACTAGATACTCGAAGTTCGAGTGTATCTCGACCTCAGCATGTAAGAGTACTCCTCGCTCTCAATATGACATACACGAGTTGCCACTGTGAAAGACAATACACAGAACTTCTTGTACATGAATCAGGATAAATATCCACGTGCAAAAGAGGTAATTCTTTGACACTTGACTCTTCTAAGCCTGTTCATAATGAATTTGGTACTATTCATTATATTATATTTAACCTTGAGTTATACAGAGAGTACATCATCCTACTATCTCTGTTAGGAGAGGTCTCAGAAGTTGAGCTTGAATAATAAATAAAACTATAAATAATCACTGTAGATTTGTAAAGATGATGTTTCTACATGGCTGCTATCTCTCGATCAGAAAATATGTCATAAATTATATCTACTAAATATACTCTTAGACTGTAAATTGTATAGGTTGAAATATTGTGTTATTTTTGTTTACAGCATATAAAGATACTAGAGATATATATATGTCACTTTTTTGATTTTGCTTTTTGATTTTTACTTGACTTTTTAGGCAAAATTTCTTTTTTTTAATTACTAATAATTCCTGTTGTTAGACCCTTCATAAATTGTGATGAGATACATGACGATTTGCTCATACTCTTATATCAATAGCCAATTCATCAGAGATATCGTTTTACTTAGTCCATCTTGTGAAGATAGACGACTGTTGTAAGAAAAGAACATTAATAAAGATTAGAGCACTCAGAAATTAAACAGTATATATATAAAATAATTAAATAACTTATTTAAAGTAAAAAAAAAAAAGGTATTAGTGGTAAAATCAGAATAACTCTCTAATTATTAATTAATAAGGTTATTATATTTATTTAATTATAGGTAAGAGCTAGACATAATGTAGTGAAATTAAATAACCCAATGACAGGTGGTTTGTGCCATCTCCGCTTTATATATAAAAGATAATGCATCATGAAATATCCCTTACAGTCTCAAAATAAAAAATCACTAACATAAAACACATCGTCAATTACAGAATACATAATCCACAAAGAAGCTTGGGTCAAGGCAGTCTAGTATTATGTATTAGGTGTCGTGAATCAGAACATACTTAATCCTCCAACCTTTTATTTAATACTTGTATTAGGTTACCATATACTGACTGATATGAAGTATATTCTACTTGTCTGAGGCGCTAATATTTAATAAGCATATTTATAAGGACTCATACCTAATTCCCTTGAAAGTCTTCCAAAACTACTACCTATTGTAGCAGTTTAGAGTTTAATGGCTAAAGTCTATGTTGTGAGGCGTGAATGATTTTTTCTCCTATATTATGTATAGTTGGAAACATTCATTGAATAATAAGTATGTAGGTTGTAATTACCATATAAAGAGATCTTATACAAAAAAGTTCACTACATTGCCCCATACTATAATATATAGTATATAATAATATATATATAATATATATATATATATATATATATATTATATAAGCAATAAAACTTACCATAAGTTCATTATCTGTATAGATCACTTATAAGCGGTAAAGTGAGTCTTGAATATAATGATAACATTTGGTGAATTTGATAAACTTATAGATTAACAGTTGAATTAATTATATAGGTATTTGGCATATACATATACCTATAGTTTTTATATATAGAGAACATACCCTATATATATACAGTATGGGGTAGATAGAGAGTACGATGAGACTTCGATCCCAAAGACTGATCTGACGCTGACCCATAGATGGAAAGTAGAGTAGAAGAATCGTGATGATAATGGTTTAGATGTGAGAATTGATAGCATGAAGTGTTCACAGAGAACATATTGAAGACAACGATTCTAAGCAGAGATGTAATATTTGTGCAACCTTGTTTGAAATTACCCTGGGCATTATTTGAGACAAATTGCGATTGGTATGCCATATATATTGGTGAAATGTCTCGGAATGAAAAGTAAAAAGGTATTGAGTGGACATATCTGGCAAGGACATCCATGCAATAGCTCTGGATATTAAGGCAGCCGTTGAAAAATTAACAGATACATTTTTATGAAATTCCTTTATCATGTAATCTGTTACAACGAGATGCAGGTGTAAAGTCCATCATATGCTCAAAAGGACGCCACCAAAATAATATAACCTTGTATGAGGAAGATTAGTCATCTTGTGGATATTTAAGGGCGTATACTGATTAAAATTTGAACTTACAGTCTGACAAGAACATTCTTTACAGCTTGCGCTGGCCTATGCGTTAAAATCCAGAAGACATGAGAAGCTTCTAGAAATGATCAGTGCAGTATTGTGACACACAAAGTTCGTTGACATCAGATGAAATCTCTGTATGATCAAATATAGTGAAGGATGATGATCCTTGCCACAGATGAATGGAATTTATCACAATACATCTATGATTAATAAATGTTTGAGCAATTCTTACCTTCTGGAATCGGATTATGGCCTTTATCAATCATCAAGTGGAGAATAAGTTACAGTTGATGACCAAGCAGTTGGATATTCATCCATCTTTAGAGACTTTTGGAGAAAAATCAATAACTATCTCTCCTCCGTAGAAAAAACAATTCTGGCTGCATACGTCAACCAACATAGAGTTTGGGCTTCGGCTGGGATCACATCTTCATCCAGCCCTTTTACATCCTGCTAATGATTGAAATATTTTTGAAATGTTACTTTCTTTATAAAACCTATGCACACTTGAGTAATCTTTAAATGGTAACAAAGACTGAGAAACAACCACAGATGTGTTACATATGCTTAAAGTTCTTTTCCCTTATCGGACCTCAGGACAAACATTTCTAAGTTTACTAATAGGCACATTGAGATTGATCTAAAAAGAATTCCAAGACGGAAACCTTTAGCCATTAATGGCATTTTGAAAAAGCGAAAGTAGAGGTTGAAACCCTGTACACCATCTGGATATAGGATCCGCTGGAGGCAGACAGCTTTTCAGAATATATGATGTAAAGCATAAGAAATGGATACTTTAGTACTCTTGGCTCAACTTGGATATTTTGATTTGAATAAAATAAGATCATAGAAAAAAATTCTTTGAGCCAATATTATTACAAAAAACTTTATAATATATTTTTGCTCGTTCCGGATAGAGGAAGCGATTGAAGATGGAGAATCAGAGACATCTAGAAAGGATGAGATGGAGACGGAGAAGCAGAATCTCAAACACCTTTTGACTAGTTTTTGAAGGTGGGATTGATTGAGGAGGAAGGCTGGAACATTTAGAAATTAGACTGATAATATTTGATTTGATTACATTTAGAAAGATAGAGAGAGAAGCAGAAGAACCCATGGACACAATATAGCAAACCTCTAAGAGATACTCAAGTTCAGATAAGCCGCTATTCCGAAAAATTCCTTC
>JABUQX010058416.1:0-31687 GCA_015478945.1 Trachelipus rathkii | reverse complement strand
ACTCAATCTCTGTCAAGCCATTAAACAACCCTTATCCCGAGTATACCTTCGAACGAAACCAGCAATTTGGAAACTGAGCTGGTTCATCCAACACAAGTCTTGGAAAACACTTCTTTTTCAAGACACACTGTCCCATGCCTACCCAATGAGTTCTCCAAACTTATGTAAGAGGACTGTCTCTTTGTCTCTTGATTCACCTCCCACCGTTACTCAAATTCCTGTAAAAGATGTCCCCAAAGGCAAAGAAAAGAATAATCGCCAAGCTAAAGATATTCGTTAAAATACACGAGCGTCCGAGATTTTTAAACAAAAACACACTACCCCAGACGATAACAAATATGTTAACTCAGAAGGACCTCGCCATTAAGTCCCTCAAGGGACAAAATCAACTTACTTTAATAGATTGCTACCAAGCAATCGCAAGAAGCTATCGGACTACCTACCAATGAACCACTTCTTAATAGGTGCAGAGATAACTCTAGCTCTTCCGAGTCTTCTATAATTCTTCTTCTGAATCCCCATCTCACCTCCCCAAGGATTCTATATCTAACAGATGAAATGAAACAGTCCCAAATGGAGCTGATTGTGAGAACACTCTTCTTTCTAATACTTCCTGCGCTTCCGAGAAAGGCGAATGGAAGACTGTCCAACGCAAACGCCGCAAGCGTTCTAAGCGCTCTGGTTCTATTGGAGGCATGAAGGGAGACCCAGAGGTCCCCATTTCTAACTTAAATCGTCCAATCTCCCAAAATCACTCCCACGACGAATTACTAGCAAAGTCTCCAGTATCGGAACTTGTCAATCCAACGAATCCCATATTGGAACCCTTTATCGCGACCCCAACTCCTTCTCAAAAAGATGACACCTTTCCGGTAACATCTTCCTTTCCCAGTTCCATGGAAGCAACTCCACATCCCTTACACATTTCTGAATCTGCTTACTTGGCAGATGCTGATTCCACTCCCATTAACAAACACGAGCATTTTGGTTGCTCTTCTATTGACCAATCGAACCCACATAATAAGTTGGACTTGATTGAACTCAACTTATCTCGTATTCATGGTGAAGCTCTTTCACCAAATACATCTGAAAACTCCTCCCTAAAAGAGGTCATACAACCTAACAAATCTCTGGTGTATGACTACCCTGGCCCCCAGGTTTTGTTCCCCCTCCTCGCCGAGACCCACGCCTCAACCTTTCCTCTCAATCTGTATCCACCTCTAACATTACCCCCAGTCACATCGAGACAATTGTCTCTAATAGACCACCACCATAATATTCATAACTCATCATGACTACTTTCCTTCAATGGAATTGTCGTGGCTATTACTCTAATTACAAAAAAAATTGTTCAACTTATAAACATATATACATCAAAGTGTATATGTTTGCAGGAACTTCGACAATGTAATCGCGACTTCTTTTAACCGTCGGAATATAAATCGTCACTAACTTCTATAGAAAGAGGTGACAATGATAGGGAGGGCAGAATACCTCATTCACAAAATCTATCCCCTATCCCCAGTCCCTCCTTCAAACCAAACTTCATTGCAGTCAGCACGCAAGAATTTCACTTATCCATCGACTTACTATATGTTCAGTCTACTTAGTCCGAGTAGTGAATTTACTAAGGTCGACTTAGTGATCATTTTAAACAGCTCCCTACTCCGGTTGTTTATACTAGGTGACTTTAACCTCCACCACCCCTTATGGGGGTGACTCTGTCACTTCATCTAAGTCCAAGATCCTACCAGATCTTCTAACACCCTTTTCCCTGGGATGCCTTAACACAGGACTTCCTACATATGAACGGTTAGATACACACACTTCTTCCTTTATTGATATTTCCTTTTGCTCCCATTCCCTTATAGATCGCTTTACCTGGTCCCGCTTTGATTATTTATACGGCAGTGATCATTACCCAATAGCTTTAAATGAGCTTGTACCGAGTCAATGTTAAAACCCAACTCCAGCTGGCGTTTTATGATCGAGCGGAGTGGTCCTTTTATCAGAACCACCGCTATCCTCTTCTCCTTTCAATAAAAATAATTCCGACTGTGATGATGCCTTTGCTTCTTCCAAAGTAGTCATCCGGCAGCGGAAGCTTGCATCCCCAGTCTTCCTCAGGCAGGCGGTCGGCAACACCTTGGTGGTCCCAAGAGTGCGCACAAGCTAACCGAGAGAAGAAACTCTACAGGCAATACAAAAGGACCCGTAACACCCCAAACATGATTATTTTTAAAGCAGCTGCGGTGAGATCTCGGCGAATTAATCGCCAAACTCGTAAACAATTTTTTTGAACTTACATTTCGACTGTTATAACTCCACAACTCCCCTTCCTTTAGTGTGGAAAGTTGCGCAGAAAATATCTCGTAGCTCCAATAACTCCTCACCCACAGTCTTCCATTATGGGCCTGATATAACAGATACGATCTCACGCTCCTGCGGTGGTAGCGGATGCGCAGTATAGGTATAGCTTCGCTAGCCATTCTTGAGTCATTCGCTACACTGAAGCCCTTTTAAAAATTGAGAACTGACACTGCACTGCCAGACCTTTCAACAGCAAAAAGGGAAGAACATACCTATAACTGTCTTTTTACACTTGCCGAGTATCACATTGCACTGGCGAATAGCAAAAACGGTGCTCTTGGTCCAGACTCCAGACATGATTTGCTACATCATACTCCATCATATCCATCCCTCGGCATCAGCATTTTTGCTGAATCTACTATAAACAGAATTGTGGATCGAATCCTCTTTATCATTATTCTGGACTACAGCTATGTAAATTCCTATCCCCAAACCTGGGAAAGATCGGAAGTTGGCGGATAATCAAAGACCAATTTCACTGACCTGCTATACCTGTAAATTAATAGAAAATGGTTTCAGGCCGCTTTCTCCCTGTTCTGGAGAGTCGCCAAGCTTTTTTCAAACTTCCAGTTTGGCTTTCAGGAAAAATCGTCGACCGCGAAAACCCCTTGTTAAAACTAGACCATGACATCCGGAAGCCTTCTCAACTGGTGGAATGGTTCTTGGCGTCTTCTCTTGACCTCGAATAAAGCTTACGACACCAACGTGGAGAACTTGGGATCCCCTTAAACTCCATTCGCCGGTTTTCGGGACAACTCCCTCTTTTCATTAAATGGCTTCTGTCAAACAGATCCATCCAGGTTCGGTGCTCTTCCATTCTGTCACGCCACTTTACTCTGGATGAAGGCTTTCCGCAGGGTAGTTTTAAGTGTCACTACCTATTTGCTCTCGGATTAAATGACATCGTTACTTCTATTCAGCGACTGTCAATTTTTCTCTATATGTCGATGACTTAGCATTATACATAGCCGGTGCCAGGCTGCCTTTCTCGAAACGGCAACTTTTCACTAGCTATTGAAAATATTTTACACAATTGGCTAGCTCCCATGGCTTCCATTTTTCCCCCCCCACCAAAAACCTCAGCAGTGCTTTTTAAGAAAAAGGGGAATCGAAGAACTTGCACCTTCTTCCAGCGAAACCTAACCTATATAGTTCGCCCTTCCTGTACTTCACAGGTCAAATTTCTAGGGCTCATCCTAGATGACCAACTTAACATATGCACGCATATTAACACCTAAAAACAACTTGCATCGCACTTTGACCTGTTACGTCATCTCGCCTCAAAATCTTGGCGTGCTGATCGCAATTCCCTTTTACGTCTCTATATTAGCCCTAATTCGATCGAAACTGGATTATGGCTGTGCAGTATATGTCAGGCCTCCATAACACTACTACACCTGTAGATCCCATCCAAACACGAAGCGATCGTATCTCACTGGGCTTATCGATCGTCCCCAGGTGCAGCCTTGAAGTTGATCCATTTGATGCCACTCTCTCTTCGAAGAGAATACATCGATGTGTACAAGTTATCTTCGTTTCAAACCCCAATAAACCGTTTGCTCTGACACCGATTCTGCAGGAGGGATACTTCAGAATCCTAATTACTGGCCATCTTGCAAAAGACCGGTTCATAACATCTGTTTAATTTCCCTGCAACATCCCTTTCAAAAGTGCTGCCTTCTTTCATTTGACGAAGTACACACCTTGGCTATGTCCCCTCTCCTACCATTTGTTTGGCTCTGACCACTCTCTCCAAATCTAGCCATCCCGCTGCCCTTGTAAAAGGCATCATTCCTGTCTCATGCCGCAGTTCACGATGAATTTACTCCAGTGTACTGACGGCTCTAAAACCGGGAACAGTGTGGGCGTTTCTGCTGTCTTTCCTGACCGCAACCCTCCCATACCCTTCCCCCTTATGCTTCAATTTTTACAGCAGAGTTAAACGGCTATAATGATTGCCCTTTCATAGACTTCATAATCCATTAACCAAGATCACTCAATATTATTTATTCAGATTCGCTCAGCGCGCTACAAGCGCCTAAAACCCCTTATTCTAAAAAACACAATGGTATCCGCTGTACAACAATTTCTTCAACTTCTCCACTCCCGTAAAGAAACAAATTATTTTTATGTTGGACTCCCTCTCACGTAGGGTAATGGCAATAAAAATCGCTGAGCAGAGAGGCCAAAATGCCGCCTCCTCTTCTCGAGAGTTGTTCCAGGGTACCTGCCCGGATGCCATTCGACAAGCCGCCTCCATCAACTGATTACTATCCTGCTCTCCGCCGGGGCTGTCGATCTTGTTGGCAGAGTGCTGGAGCGAGTGATCGGCGGGAAGGAAACTCAGAAAACATTAAAGCCGGAACATCGGTGAGTGGTCTTTCTCCCCACAGACGAAAGCGCTTACATGAGGTGATACTCACGCCTCCGATATTTGGCCACACTATCACTCACAGTCACATATGTCACGATGGGGACCTCTTCCCATTTGCAAAGATTTGGCCCGTCGCCCACACCCCGCAATTGGTTTCATCTATCTTCATTGATTGTATCCCATGCCTGACCCTATTCGCTGTCGTTATTTTCCTTACATTTACGGCTCCATGTACACCTTCTAAAATTATCCCATATTCTTATTCTGAATTCTTCCCACTTTAGCAGTAACACTATTTTTTTGTAACTTCAAGAAGTGAATATTCTTTATAGCATTTGATTTTGTTATGTAATCTTAAGACTATTAACAATACAAGGATAAAATTTTATTTAGTTTTTATTTATTTTGACTGACTGAATATTCATTTCACCAATCAAATCTTTCTTTGACATTTGAAACATATATATGACAGGGCCCTCCCATGGTGCTGATTTTTCAGCCCAGTGTGGCCGCTTCATTGTGAGCCGTGGTGGGTCCTGTACACTAACTAAAAAAAAAATAATAATAATAATAATAATAATAATAATAATAATATTAATAATAATAATAATAATAATAATAATAATAATAATAATAATAATAATAATAATAATAATAATAATAATAATAATAATAATAATAATAATAATAATAATAATAATAATAATAATAATAATAAAATAATAATAACTACAGAACATCTATCTGCAAAAACTTTCAGTCCACTCAATTCTAGCCTGTAAGTATTTGTTGTTTTTGGGTATTTGACTTATTGTGTTGGATGTGTCCATTGTTTTAGAACATATTTGTTTGATTTTTTTTTTTTATATCCAGAACAGATCATCTGTTCGATTTAACTATATCTAGTTCACTAATTTTAGTGTTTTAGTGAAGTAAAAAAAATTTCTTGTTATTGCGCTAATTTCATAATCTTTCATCACATCTTTTGCAAACTTTGTATGGATCCTAATTTTTTTATTTCAACACCAATTTTCAACCCCAAAATTGGCATAGTAAACATTTTCAACAAAACTGAAAAATCTACCATATATATAATAAAATATATTTGCACTGTTTTTGCACTTTCGTGACTTCATATTTTAAAAAAATCACTAGAAATATACAAATAAAATATTTTTAAACAGAAGGGAAAAATTCACAAATGTGACACTTACAATACCAGAAGAAGAAAGAAAGCAGATTCAATTATCCTTTTGACAATGTAATTTATATTGAATTTTTTCAATAAAATATATGCCTGAACATGTTTGTGGATATATATATATATATATATATATATAATATATATATATATATATATATATATATATATATATATATTATATATATATGTATTATATATATATATTTATATATATATATATATATATATAATAATATATATATATTATATAATTTATATATATTATTATATAATATATATATATATATATAATATATATTATAATATATATATTAATTATATATAATATATATATATATATATATATATAATAATATATATATATATATAATTATAATAATATTTATATATATATATATATGATATATGATATATATTATATATATATATATAGTCAGGGGCGACTCGTGATAACATATTTATAGTATGGTTGCATTGACATTCAAACCACAATTTATATATTATATATAGTATAATATATCATTATATATATAATATGTAATATATAATTATATAATATTTATATATATTATATATTATATAATTATATATATATATATATATATTATATATATAATATATATATATATATATATATATATATTATATAATATATATATATCAGGGGCTGAACTCGATTCGAGTCTTCTCCTAAAATGTGACGTCATATTAATGACGCCACAAACAAACATTAAGTAACACTAGAGGTATTGTCTTGTCTTCATATTGGAATCAGTTTTATAATTAAGAATCCTAACTATTTATTGTAATAACCTAGTTAGTATTATCTTTAATTAGCTTTTTACCTTACTTTTTAAATTAGGATTCAAAATCGTATTTAACTTTAAATACTTATCATGCTGTGTAAAGGTGCCCAAGAATGAAACACTTCTTCACTACTATAAAGTATTACGCAAGCACCACAAGTATCACTGGTAGGAGCGCATCTAATCATATATAATATATATTATATAATACTATATAATATCATAATATATATAACTATTAATATTATCTACTTCATACTACCTATAACTCTATATATATACTATTATATAAATAGTTATATTATATATATGATATTAATATAATATATATATATATATATATAATATATATATATGATATTATATATATAATATTATATATATATATTATATATAATATAGTATTATATATATATATATATATATATATATATATATTTAAAGCATATTATGATCTCCTAGATAGTTTATCTATCAAAAAGCATTAGGTATTTGTTTATATAGCAAGGTGCCCCAAAATATAGGATTATAAAAGAACTATATCCCCTCCTTATCACATTCTATATAGAGTTTAATTTGTTTAATATTTACCAGTACACTCATTATATTAAATGAGTATGTATCTGAGATTTATCTTGTTGATAAGAGCGTACTTAGCTGTCTCATATCACAGTGATGTTTATACTATTGATTTCAACACTTGTATATACTATGAAATTAAATAATATTCTGGTTACATCAAAATCAGAATGTTCCTTACTCCTGAACGTAACACTTCGCACTTTTTATACCTTCTATATTATCAATTAAATGACATAGATTAACAGTTATTCTCTCATAGCTGCTTACTTGCTTTCCTACTATACTAGTATTTACTAATTATATACTTATATATATTATACGTATATATATATAATATTTATATATAAATAATATATTATATATATTAAGAATATATTAATAGTATATATTATATCTTTTATATCATTATATATTATATATTAATATTAATATTTATTATTACACTTCTATCTTATTTATACTATATTCTTAACGTTATATACTAACTTCTAATAATCATATAGATTATAATATTACCTATGTACAACCATCGGTAGCTTATACTTAACTTCTCACTACTAATTCTCCTCATTGCTAGTATCATATAATACTAATATATATACAATATTACTATATAAGCTCCAATATAGGGTAATTCAGGATACACCTATCTAGTTAGCGACATACTATCCATTATATAATATATATATAAAATTATATATATTACATATAAGTTTATAGTTGTACTTATAGTGATACTGTACTATAATTTAGTAATAGAAATGTAGTATAATAGTATTAATTAATCTATATTATCATATCATAATATATTACAAGTAGTCGTATATAATATTATATTATTTATGTAAGTTATTATTTAAAAGATATTTAGAATGACTGCTCCCATAGATATTTACTATTGAAATATCGCGTTTGTTCTTATAAGGAATGGTGCTTGGCTCCAAATATAGGGATTAATAAGACAGCACTATATCCCTCTCTTATTTCACCATTATAACGTCATTAAGAGTTAATTTTGTTTAAGTAATGAGCTGTAAGATGATTAATATGCCTTAAAATGAGTATTACATCGAGATTTATCTGTGCATAAAGCGTGACTTACCTGTTTTCAATATAGCAGTTGTTGAAATTTATTTCAATCGCTTGTTATACGTGCGTGAAATAATAAATATGATATTTCCCTGATAACATCAACAGAAATGTCTCTTTTGCTTGAAGTAGGACAATAGCATTTTAGACTGCTAATTATACGAATGAATAATAGTTATATCATATATATATATATATAAATGTCTACACACTATATATATAATTTCAGTTACAATAATATATATATATATATATAATATAATCACTAATAACTATATAATATATATATATATATATATATATATATCATAGATGTTTATATATATATATAGTATCACTATATTATACGTATATATACTGTATATATACTATATATACTATATATATATAGTACTATATAATATATTAATAATATATGGCGCGCAGGCTATATATATGATACCTATACTACCTAATATAATATATATATACGTATAGTATGGTATAGTATACTACCGTATACCCTATATGATATATATATGCTATATATGTTATAACACTATATATATATATAAATTCATCTACTTAATATATATATATAACTACCCTCTATATGCTATAATATTACTATAATATAATATATAAAAGTATCCTATACCCTAACAATAATTACTTATCACCAATACTACATATACTATATAACATATCATATATATATATACTATATATATACTATATATACTATATACTGCCTATAATTTATATATCCTATATATATATATATTATATATATATGATCATGAGCCCGGCCCCCACTACTCACACTATATATACCCCTACTATACTACCCCCCTCACTATATACACCCTATACTAATCCTAGATATACTATATCATACTCGATATAGATATATAGTATATAAAATATATATAGTATATATATATATATATATATAATCATATATATAGTATTTATAATATATAGGTATAGTATTATAAATTGGAATAAATATAAATATACATATATACTTATATAATATAATATACTATTATATATATAGTATGATATATATACTTATATATATATATATACAATATATATATATATATATATAATATTTATATACATATATAGCCTAAAAATATATATATTATATATATATATAATATATATCTATTATATATTATATATAGTATAACTATATATATTATATATATATTATATAATATTTATATATATATATATATATATAAATATTTATTATATATATATATATATATATATATATATATAGTATTATATAGTATAGTATATATATATATATAATAAAATAATATAGTATATAATATATAATATATAATATATAATATATTAGTATAGTATATAAATATAGAATATATAATATATATCATAATATTATAATTATAATATATTATCTAATATATATATCTAATATATATATATATATATAATATATATATATACTATATACTATATATATAATATATATATATATAGATATATATATATATATTATAGTTATAATTTATATTATAATAAATATATATATTACAAATATATAATATATATATATATATATATATATATATATATATATATATATAATATATAATGCTATTTCATATTTATATTCTATAGTAAATATATATATATGTATATATAATAAATATTATATATTATTATATCTAGTACACATATGGTTATGTAGACATGTTATCTATACAAATATATATATATATATATATTATATATATATATAATTATATATATATATATAGTATATAATATATATAATAATAATTAATAAATGAATAAAAAGGTGTTTGCTTGATACTACTACTACGACTTACTACTACTACTATACTAATATAATATAATAATAATATAATAAATAATTATAATAAATAAAATAGAAATATTAATAATATAATAAATAATAATAAAATCAATTAGAATTAATTTGACGAAAAAAAATTTTATTCATAAAAAAGAAAAACTTTTGTGAATTTGTGTTATTTGAAATTGGCAAATTGGAAAATTATAAAATTAAAAATTTTTAATTTCGAAAAAAATTTTTTGGAACCAGACACATAACATCAGAAAAAAAAAAAAAAAAATTTAGAAATGGTAAACAAGAATGTATACTATTTTTAAAAGCATTTT
Source organism: Trachelipus rathkii (assembly GCA_015478945.1). NCBI lineage: Eukaryota > Metazoa > Arthropoda > Malacostraca > Isopoda > Trachelipodidae > Trachelipus > Trachelipus rathkii. The sequence continues at coordinate 21,099 of JABUQX010058416.1, read as the reverse complement.
ATTTATCATCTTTAAACTATAATATAATATATATTATATAGATATATATATATATAATATATATAAATAATATATATATATATATTATATATATATATATATATATATATATATATAATATATATATATATATAATATATATTATATATATAATATCTATATATAATCACTTTAACCTGCAAACCGCAAGTACAATAGATATATTAAGCTTACCCTAAACATTATCTACTTTAACCCCGAAAAATATTGTTTGTATTTCATTAAGTAATTAAAACTGTTAAAACAACAAAAGGATAGGGGGAGATAAACCCTTTAGAGGAAGCGGCCTTTCTCGCTATTCAGGACTTTATCAATCAAGTGTCACACGCAATCAACTTCTTGATTATTGAATGATCATTGACTGTGAAGTTTGATTTTGTTTGGTTGTCTTCTTTGAGATTTCAAAATGATTTTCATTTTTTTATTCTGTAATATATATTATTAAGGGTGGATCAATCTTTATTTCACCCTCTATTATATTCATGTGTTGTTGCTTAGTATTGTAGATCAACATGCTTTCAATTAATTTTCGTTTGAATATATTGCTATTTTAATTATACAAGGTTGTGATGTATTTTTGTTAAACGATGATTGAGACTCTCTCCTATGTTTGAACGAGGCTGAGTTTAAGGTACCTTTTTGTAAGTCCATAACGCATGTTGACGCGTATCTCCTTCACATCAACTGGACTCCCTATTTAGAAAATCGGAACAGAGGAGCAACCTTTATGCTATAACTCCCGGATGGGTAGAGCCTGTGTGGAGGTCTGAAACCGTTTTTTTGTTTAAGAGTGTTTAAATTTGTAATTTTTGCTTCACAGGATGCTCATTAGGCGGGATAGTAGCTTTATAGGTATGAACCTTATAGAAGGTATACTTATATAATTATTTTGATCTGAAGTTGTGATCAGGGTCTGTAGTTGATTAAAAAAGATACTTTTTGGCCATGTGCAGTGCTTTGTTAGTAGTATTTTCTGATAATGGAAGGTTTATGAAACGTTCTTGTAAATTTTTAGTTTCCTGTTCTAGTTCCGAGGGACTGCAAATCCTATATGCTCTCAGGATTTGGGAGGAAAATACTGATAATTTTGTATTATAAGAATGGACAGAAAACCAATTTATGTAGGAGTCCACGTGGGTAGGTTTTCTATAAACAGTAGTGATAGGTCTTGAATTTTCATCTATTTTTATCAGAATGTCCAAGAAAGGAAGAACATCATTAGTGGCACGTTCTATTGTAAATTTAATCGTATGAATATGATGATTGAGATGTTCGAGAAGGGCGTAGGGGTCCAAGTGAAGAGGCAACGCAACAAACACGTCATCCACATATCTTTTCCAAAAAATATCTGAATAGGTTGGGTGATCGAAAATGAAACGCTTCTCAAAAAACTCCATAAAAATATTGCTTAGGGTCGGGGACAGGGAACCCATGGAAGACCTGAAATTGTTTCATAAAATTTTCTCTTCGAAATGGAAAGAAGTTATGTTCAGTTAAGAGGATTACAAGTTGTTTAATACTATTAAAAGGAATGTCAAACCTTATATTCTTTTCTGATATATATTCCTCCAACCTTTCTTTGGAGCATGGAAAAATTTAAAAACAATAATAATAGATTAAATATTAACTATGATCTGCTTAAAGGTTACGTACTTAATGACATTACCAATAGATCCTCTCATTTTCTTCCGAATAGACTTTACAAAAGCTCTTCACGATGAAAAAAATCCAAAGCTTACATATTAACAAGAGCTGACAAAGAAATAAATGGTTATTATGAATAAGTTAGATTATTCAACAAAAGCTAAATATAAAGTTTAACTTAATTATTAGTATTTAATGGTAACTAAAAACAAATGACATTACCCACAGGTACACTGAGCTAACAACTTACCAGATGGTAAACTAATTATTTTGTGTATATTAACATTCAGGTAACTCAGGACTAACATATAACTTCTTAGAACGTGCAAGTCAACAATTGCAGTTAAAAGGACAAATCTTATTACAGGAGGTTTAGTGTATACGGATGAATAATGTCAAAATATGCAGTTGGTTGGTGAATTAACTTTGGGCCGAGTATGCTGAAGTTATTATATATTAAAATTTTGAAGCAATTTGGTAGTTGCGATCGTCTTATATTTCTAAATTAAGTCCAGTTTTTGCAAATGGTACGAAGTTATTTTATTTGATGTTTCAAATATTGTAAAAATTTGTAAATTTTTAAAGATTTGTTTATATATTGATGTATCACGTGTTTTTTTGATTTTGATATTTTTAAATGTTTAATTATTATATTTATTAGTTTTCACCTGATGATGGAAATAGTTAGAGTTTCCGAAACGTTTGTTTTGATTAAAGATTTTCATGTGGAGGGCTCTGGTATTGCTTTTAGATTATATATTAATATATATATTATATATATTAATATATAATATATACTATATATATACTATATAATATATCGTATATATACTATATATATTTATATAAACAAGATATAAATGTGCTTTAAGGAATAATAGTAAATTTGGTATAAAATACCCCTACTGTAAATTAAGCAAAATATTAAATGAGTTTTTATATATAAATTTCGCTTTTCACTTAAGATTTGAATTACTATTCTCGCTTGTCTGATTTACTAGATTTGTTTTGTTCTTGCTTGTATTATTTCACAATTTTGTTTATTTAAAAATTATAAAAGAAAGGTCAGTTACGCTATCTCGCTTCATGAAGCGTTCAGTGTCACTGCTCTGTTTTACCTCATTTTGGTATATTTTGTTCTATAATACTTTCATTTAATTGAAAAAGATACTTTATTTTGATTTATAATTGCATTACAATTATCATGTTCCCTGCCTCGATATCACTACTTTGAATACTCGGAAACTTTATTTAATCCATAGAAGGGTGCTTGGAAACCCACGGGGGTGCTCCTGGGTTACAGAAGCAACCAATCAAAGTCAAGCAACGCTGACATAGGCATAACAACTGTTGCGGCAAATTCTGCAATAATAAGGCGAAGAAAAATTTAACTCGTGCCAGGACTCGAACCATCGACAACTAGCGTCACGTTAGACAATGTTACAGAGCGCTCTACCGACTATATATAGTAATATAATATTATATATATATATATCATAATATATATATTATATAGATAATTTAATATATATATATAATATTATATCATATATATATATATATATATTATATATATATATCATATTATATATATAATACTATATATATATTATATAAAATATATATATATTATATATAATATATAATATATATATATATATATATATATATATATTATATTATAATAATACTTAGAGAATATAGTAGGGTAAATATTTTACTACTAGAATAGTCAGCAGTATTATAAACTATTTTTTTAGTAATTTTTAAATTTACCCCGGTAGTTGTTAATGGTTACGAATTTAACTGGTTTAACTTTTTACTATTTATTGAGTTGTTTCATTGAACTTTCATATGGAGTAGGTTTGACTTTTTTAGTAGTTTAAATATATTGTTTCCGTAAGTGGTTAACATTCTGTAACCCGAATGTGGTAAATTCTTAACTACTTAACATTTACAACAAACAGCGATTATCGTAGTAATTATCAAACCGATTTAACTAAATTAGGCAGACTATTTAGTAATTGGTTACAATTACTAATTTTGTATGGTAGTTTTGACTACCAGTGAAAAATATTTACTCCATATTCTGGCTGGTGAATAATTATCTAAAGGAAGGTTTAAGTACTCTAGCGTGTTGTTTATACTAAAAAGAAAATATACATTGAAGTATGGTTTAATTTTTGCTTAATAGCTATGAAATATTGTTGAAATAATATAAATCACTGTTTTTGAGTAGGTTTTCAGACACTGACTAGACACCTTCTAAACATGGGTTTCCTCCAACTTCTTTCTTTCTCTGACTAAGAATCCGTCCTTTTCTCCACTTCTCTTATGCATTTCGGTCACTTTTCTTCTTTTTTCAGGCGGGACTCCCTTCCCCTCCGGAAGGGGGTCCCCGTACTTCCGCCCTCGACTCCTACTCTCTATGCAATCCAAATTTTGATCTTCTACAGGTCATTCCTATTTTATGGCAGACCCCCTGAACGGGGCGCCTATGGGAGTACTATGAATGGCTAGTTATATATATATATATATATATATAGTTATATTATATATAATATATATATAATATATTATAATATAATATATAAGTATTATTAGTGAAAAATTGTTCGATAATAAAATTTGTAATTTATCGTGCAATATCATTATTCCGTCCATGGTCTAGTGTTAGACAATATCAGGAAGCTAAAGAGGTTAGAGTTCGACATCTCACTCCAGATGGCCGGTGATCGATATGCATATGGATCTATATCAATATGAGTTCATGACGTGATGTGACGGAATACTAAAAGGTTATTTGAATAAATTCCAAGTCTGCTGATAAAGATCGGTGGTCAAGGTGCGTGGAATATATTTTATCAATCACTGCATGACAACAACAATTAGTATATACACGCTCAAATCGAGTAGTAAAGATTACTACTTCTTTCACTATAGTAAAGTAAGAAAAACAGTAGTTCAACATTAGTTGTTCATTTATACAACTGAACAAAGTTCATTTTACTACTAAACTAAAAAGCGTTTCGACTACCTACATGTAGTAGTTTTCATTCTACTATCCAAAAAGTAGTAAAGTTAACTTTTTAGAGGTTGGAGCTCTCAGGAACCCGAAAAGTAATAGAAAAGACTCAAAAAGTTGTTATTTTAACTAAACTTTTTTCTAAGTGTATATATATATACTATATATATATATATGATATTGTATATATTATTATATAATATATATATATATATATATAATATATTAATATAATATAATATATTATATTATATAGTATATATATATATATAATATATATATATGTATAATGTATATGTATTGTAATGTATATATATATATATATTATATAATATATAGTATATAGTATACTTATATATAAAAATATATACTATATATTATATAATATATATATATATATTATATTATATTATATTATATATATATATATATATATATTATATATATTATATATTCACCTTTTCAAAATCTAGCATGTTAGGGAAAGCCTGTCATGTGTTACATCTCCAAAATCTTCTTCACTCGCATCTATGTTCATCGAACGTCTGATCTCTCTTCATCGTCTCTAGACTCCTATTCCTTCGTTACAAAGCTCCTCTCACCCACAGACATCTATCCCTCGCCGGAATTCCGAAAGTCACCTCCCTCCATCTCAACCTCCAACACTCTCAATCTCTATCTATACCTTCGGTCCTCAAGCTGTTCCATTTCCACTCCTCCTTTACCCTCTTAACTCTTTTTACTTGTTCCCCTATACAGATCATTCCTTTTTGTTTTTTTTTTTTTCTGTTGTTTCTGTGTGTTTCTTGCCTCGAGCTGTCTCACTGCTCCCCTCTTTTTCGTTGTCCGTTTTTTTTCTTCTACGTCTTTTTTGTTTGTTATTTTCTCTTTCATTGTCTTCTGGTTCACCGTTTCCTTTCTAGTGGTCCTTTCTTATGGCCTCGCATCCATTTATGGTAAATCAGACAGGGAACAATAGTAAAATGTCAAATTTTAAGTGAGTGAAACTTATATCTAACAACTCATTTAATTTTTCTTGCTTAATTTACAACGTGGGGTATTTTATCCAAACTCTTAATATTATTCCTTTATAATAGCACATTTTAATACTGTTTTATATTACGTATATATATATATAGTATATTAATATTCAATATTAATTATTATAATGTATATATTATATATATTAATATCTATATTTATACTATTATATATTATATGTATATATATCAGCGAAAGCAATACAGATTGCCTCTCCACATGAAACTGCTTTAAATCAAATACATTATCCGTCTTCGGACTCTATGCTCAAGGATCCATGCCAGGTGCACAGTAAAATATAGCATATATATATTGATACATTACAATGATCAAAATCAAAAACGTCTTAAAAAAATAAATATAGTAAATAAAAATTTTAAAAAATTATACAAAATTTTACAATTTTGCTCATCTGGTTTGATTTTTAGGAATCAACGTCGGTTCCAATTAATTTTTTTATAAATTAGCAAATGGCCAGCTAATTTATCATCACTTAATATTAAGTTAAATAACTTACTTTATTCACGTATAAATTGAATGTGTTATACTGATTAATACTTATATAACCTATATATAACCTACTACTATTAAATAATATTAAACTTAATCATGCCACAATATATATATAATTTAATCTTAAATTGTATTATTTTGCACTTAAAACATTAAACATATACTGAAATAAGTATAATATTACTTTAACTATATAATATAAATAATACTTATCATACTTACCTATATACATCCTATTCTCAGTTGTTAACTAACCTAGTACTATACTCATCATTTAATATACTTCTACTACTCTTCTCTAATAACTAATAAAATTTTCTATCAATAATAATGTTTAACATATATAATAGTAATATTACTTTTAAATCGCTTCAAATCCTCTATCCCCTCCCCCCTCCTTTCCCGTGCCCACCCCACTCCCTGCTTGTCTCCCCCCCCCCATTCAGTTCCGCCCCCCCCACCGTTTTGCTCTCCCTTTCCTCCCTCCTGCCTTCTTCTCTCTCAGCTTCCACCCCTCTCCATTCGTTCCCACCCTCCCTCACCGGCGCCTTCCGTGCTTCCTCTGCCCTTGTCCTTCGTGCCCCCCCCTCCGAGTCTGTCTCCGTGGGCTTCCGTACGTCCTGTCTGCTACCCGTACTCTCCACTCCCTTCCCCTCCCTGTCGTCCTTCCGATTTCTTTCCCTATTGGGGTACATGCCTTACCCCCGTTTTCTGGCAGCCCTTTCCCCTCCCATCTCATACGTATCCTCTTGTCTCCTCTTCGTCGTTATGTGCGACCTAAACACGTCTCCGGTTCTTTCATAACTCTATTATTGTTCCCTTGTTCTCGGTCTCTTTTCTCTTACTTCTTTCTCTCATCTTTCTACCTTCTTCTATCTATAGTTCTCTCTCTTCCTCGAATCTTCATCTCCTCTATCTCTCTTCTCTTCTCTTCTCTATCTATAACTCTTATTCTCTATACATTCAGTTCATTCTTCAGTGTTATCTCTTCTCTATTCCTAGTCTCTTATCTCTTCAGTTACTTTCCTCATCGCCTATCCGTTGCTCTGACCTCCCGTCTGCCCGAGACTGCCTCTGCCCCTCGCTGGCTAGCCCCCCCTCTCCCCCTTCTCCCCCTTCTTTCCCCTCCTGCGTACGCGTCGTCTTTATCGTTCCCTCCCGCGTCCCTTTTTGCTTATCCCCCCTTCCTCTTCTCCCGCCTCTGTGGGCTTCTCTCTATCTCACTCTTCCTCCCTCCTTATCTCCCTCTTTCTTCTCTATATATTCTCTATCGTACTCTCATTCTCTCTATCTCTCTCTCTCTCTCTCTTCTCTCTCTCTCTCTCATCTCGCCGGTGTCTGGCCATCTCTCTCTCTTCTACTCCTCTCTGGGTCTCTCGTGCTCTTCCTCTTAGGTCGGTCGCTACTCTCTGCCTCTGCTCGTCGGCCTCTCGCTCTCTCTCTCGGCTCCTATCTCGTCTGGCCCTATCTCATTCATGTCTGAGCTGCTCGTCATCTCTGCAATCCTACTCTGCGGTATGCTATCAGAGTCCCTATGCGTATCTAGCATGCGATCGTCTGAGGAGTCGTCGGCTCGGTCTCCGTTGCCGGTCGGGGTAGTCGGGAGTCGGGGGTGCGTACGTCTGCGCGTCGTCGCTCGCGTCGTTCGGGGGGGTCGGTCCGGTGTCTCTAGTGCGTCTGCGGGTCTCGTCTCGTCGGTCGGGCTGAGGCTGTCTCGCGTCGTCAGCGCGGTCGCGGTGCCTCCGTCGGTGCAGTCTCATCTCAAGATCTCGGTGCTCGGCTCGTCTCTCTCGTGGCTCTCGTATCCGTCGCGTGATGGATCTCTCGGCGTGTGCTCGGCTTCCTCTGCTCGGCGTATCTTATCGGATCTAATCTTAGGGCTTATCGTCTGCTCTTATGGGCGTATCTTCCAATTATCTATTATCGATCTCATACTCTATCTATCTATTAATCTTATAGATTATACTATATATATTATTATATACTAGATATATATTTATTAGTTGATAGTAATTAGATATACTAATATAACTTATTTATAAGTAATATATTTATATTACCATATATTATATATATATATATTATAATACCCTATATATATAGTATATATATATATATTTATATATATATATAGAGCAAATTTATGTGTTTACTGTACAATATTTTGTCGCGACCACACTGTTTGGAGCTGTTAGGTTTCTACAAGGATCACAAATGTTAGAAATTGCTTAAGCTGCCAGATGACCATTAGAATGTCCCACTGGATAAATTCCAAACTAAGATATATGCTTGAACTAACTGGTTGTGGCTTATGCTTTCCATCAGCCATTCTCCGAATTAAAAAAGGTAGTGCAGAAGTACCAATGATCTCGTTAAGAATTTTAACATCACGAACAATAGTACAAGAACAGATAATTTGTAACATTTTGGCAACTCTTAATATCCATCTAAAACATCTTTGACACTGAAATCAAAAATGAAGAAACTTTACGATAAAAAAAAGAATGTCATTCATTTGTAAACTAGTAACGTTTCCTGATGTTACGATGACCCCTTTTCTTATTTGTTTTATAACTACTCGCAGGGCGACGGGGGCCTCAGTTATTTTACCTGCTCCAACATTTAAAGTACCCACTTCCGACTCGACTTGACTCTGGGAAGATCCTTAAAATAATATGGCACCGGATCTGAACCACTTTGTTTTATAGTAAGATTTTTTTTTTGTTCCTCCTTCAGCTCTACCAAAAAAATTATCTTTTGCTCCTTTTCCCTGCCTTGGCTTCGTAGTCATGCCTGCATTTGCGCTTAGTACTTATTATGTGTATATTTCAACAAGTTTAATTAACTTAACGTCCATACAGATTACTCGATTTATATCAGTGAATCAATCAATCATTCACCTAATAAATCGATGAAGCGCACACACCACACACACACACACATACACACACACCACACACACACACACACACACATATATATATATAATATATATAGTATAATAACCTTATATTACATATTATAGTATATATCGTTCTATATTATTATATTATGATATATAATATATAGTATACACTTTAATACCTACTGACACCACTGTCTTTTCCAATTGAATTCTGGAAGTGTTTTTCGTGTATTGATTCGTTTCAACATTAAAAGTTTATATTGGGAGTCGGATGGAACACCTTTCAGCAAGCTTAACCTCACATTTTTGCATAAATATTATATTTATTCATCTATATATATATATATATATATTATATATATATAATAATATATAATATATTATATATATATATATATAATAAGTATATATTATGTATGTATATTTATATATATATCTTTATACATATATATATATTATATGTTATATATATAATATTATTATATATATATATATATTATTAATATATATATGTATGGTATGTATGTATAATTATATAATTATAGATAATATATTTAATATATATATATACTATTATATATATATATATATTATAATATATCTAATATAGGGCTATGCGTGAGGTTGTGAACTTTTATAACAAATATTATATATTAATATATATAATATATAATATATATATACTATATAGTATATATATTATATTATATTATATATATATATATAGTATATTATATATATATATTATATATAAATATTTATATATATATATATATATAGCTCTATATATATGTATATTATACTATAAATATTATATTGTACATAATAGAACATTTGTTTTATAGATCTATATATAGATAACTAGCTATATTATATATATATTATATATTAATTATATATATATAGTATTAGTAAGGAATTGGATCAAGCACCAAAAATGGCGTCCGGTATGCTCAAGCGTTAGCATTGCCCAGTGCTAAGCGGTAGACCCAGGTTCGTCAACTGGTCGGTCGTGGTGAGTGTGAGCTTTCTCCTCTTTGGCTCATCTGCTCAAGACCTTAAAAATTGAGATTAACCCCCCCTTAGATTAGGGCTCCTGCCCTTGAGCGGCTGGTGTTATGTAAAATATTTTTGGAAGCAAAAACAAATTAATAATATATTACTGATAATATATATATACAGATATATATTATATTATAATAATTAATAAGTATACATTATATATTATCTGTTTGTCATACTTATTATATTATAATATAATTGGCCTTAATATGTCTCTTTTTTCGCACAATGCTCTCACAACCTCTATTTTGTGTTCATCTAAATGGAAAAACTAGTTATGCAAGATTTCCGCGCCCATTGAATTTACCATAAGAGGAACAGGGCTCCAAAGTTAAATATTTAAATATTAATTAGCATGTTTTTTAACACTTTTATTACATTACGAAATGGTTTTATGAAAGGTTAATAATGATACTGAGAAATCGAAATATTTATATTTATTACTTACAAATATTGCTCAAATGATTCTTTATTTGAAGCATATGTTATCAAAGATATTTGGATTTCACTTCTTCAGTAGAGTAGTTTTAGTTGATTTTGGATACTGTTTTCTGTATTCACTAACAATCTGAACTATGTATTGTTTCTCTGTTTCATCCTTGACTAAAATGTTCTGATATTCTTGAATTAGTTTCACTCCTCTCTCAGCTACATCGTTAAACATTATAATGCATTTCAATTGTTCCATCACAAGTTGGAAGTTCTCATCCTCATTCCAAGTAGACGGGCTGTTGTTCAGAAAATTTGTATGAATTTTAAATCTTGAGAATATTGCTTTGGAATCAGCTGTAATAAAGTATGAAATATCTTTTACCTTTGAACCATGGGGGGGGGGTGTCTTCATTTTTGACAATGTATATTTTAATTCGGTTGTCATAATAGTTGTCGTCTATTGTCTTCATTTTAGTAGCCATTCTTTGTTTAATGTCTAGTGAAACATCATCATCAAAAATTGCGAATGCCGCAGTTTCCGGTGCCAGGTACCATAAATAGTTTGCTAATTTCTTCCTATTATCTGATATTGAATTTAAAAATAAGTTTGTTTATGAAAGATTTACTGTAACTATTTGACTTATTCTTTGATATAAGGATCGTTTAATTAAACAGACTGAAGAACCTGTCTACCGAACCTATTGTAGGTAATACAGGTGAGTTTTCTATCATAATTGTAAGGGTAAGTCCTAAAATACATCCAATTTGATCGTTAATGCCTTCAGGTTCTATAAAAGAATGTTCTAAAACTTTTCCCTGATAGCATGTATTTACACTTTTACAGTAGTTGTCATTAAAGGCTGACAATTGTTTATAATACTATTTTTATTATACTTCTCTGTATCATTACTAATAAAATAATTACTTTTCCCTACAAGTAATAGCTCTTCCAAATGTTTGTGGGTATATTTTTTATCCACATTTGTTGTCGTTTTCTTATAATGACCGCGAGAAATGCCTTATCACTGCTTTTTATTATATGTAAATAGCACCTTTTAAATAGCACATAAACGTCTAGTTTTATCGCATGGGAAACTATATTATCCATATATTTCAAATCTTCCACAATTGGCCTTCTAAATTGGCTTAGTGGACTAAATATTAATATTTTTTGGTTAAATAATACAATATATACAATATATAACTACTAGCCTTAAAACTAACACTTTTAAATATATATATCATTTCACCAGTATATAGCGATAAATCAGAGGCGAAATACCAAAACATTTTGTATTGTTATAGGCAAAAGAGAAGGTGAGAGTTTATGAGCTTTTAAGGATTTAAAAGAAGATTTAGGAAGCTTAAGTAGCATTTCACTCTCAACAGTTATAGTGACTACATGTTCAGGTCTGTCTTTATTTTCTTTTGAAGAAACAAACATCTGACACAAAATTACAATAAGGAATATCTTGAGAAACTTTTTCTGAAGGCTTTTGGTTAGAAACAGGACACAATAACAGATTGGGCTGGCGAAAGCGTATATATTTCATAAGGAAGGTAATCCTTCTCTCCACAAGCAGGTCACAGTCCAGAGACCCCACACAACCACCGGACCCCACCCCGTAGGCGTGGCTGCTGGACTGTGGCCATCGCGAAGAATCCCCACGAAACTTTACGTGGGTCCCATCCGTGTTACCACACGGCACACTATCTAGTCTTCGCGCAAAAGTCCGACGCATATATAGGACACACAAGAGTGCAGAACAGCACCTCCATGAGTGGGTTAAGCCAAAGGTTCAGGGCGTTCCCTACAATTGCCTGAAGACCGGTCCAGAGTGAGCGTAAATGACCGGTTTTTCAACGGTAACCCTCATCCACGGGAGAAGTGTGGGTGGTTAGGGAAGCTGAAAACCCATGCATGAGAAGCAGGCACCGCGATAGCCCAAGGGGCTGTAGATTGGAAAAGGGGGGGCAACCTTATTCCAAGATCTATTTAAATGGATTTCATAGGTATCCCAATAGAGTTTCAAAAACAAAAAAAAAAAAAAAAAAAAAAAAAAAAAAAAAACATGTGATAACAGATGTTAATTGAAAGACGGCAAAAATTGGCTGAAAAATGGGAGGAAAGATGAAGTAAGGTTTTGAAAAGAGTACATATGTGCGAAATGCTAATGCACCGAATGCACAACAAATGCACATATTACTGCTGGGGCCGTAGGATGACAGAACATCCCCTAGCCATGGGTTCCTATTACAGTGCACGCTTCCGATTTAAACAAAAGTCCTATTCCCACAATACAGAGCACTAACCACGCATATACGAATCAATACCCCTGCGGGGTACATATATATTATATATATATATATATATATATTATATATATATTATAATATATATATATATATATTATATACGTATATATTATATATATATATATATATTATATATAGATAATATATTGCTTTTTTATACGCCACTCTTCGACCAAAATATAGCACTATAACTTTCTACAACACTCCTAAAAACTACATTCCCCTAATAATACCTACAGTTACTTTATCCCCCTTACCCTCTAGTATGAAGGGTCACTATTATATACGCTCATGAAATCCCTCGGAACATATACTCTCCCATAAACATATATATATATATATATAATATTATATATATTTATATATATCATATATATATATATATATATTATATATATATATAATATTAATATATATAATACTTATAATATATATAATACATATATATATATAAGATATAATATATATATTTTTTTCTTTTTTTTTTTTTATACAGAGATTAAACACCATCACCTCACGGCCCAGAGCCTACATCAAGAGGGAGGTGTACTCGATTTAACCGTCCGAGCAGGACGAAGCAAGCCCAAGGAGAGAATAGCTCAACATTTCCCACCCACCAAGTTTGAACCTGGGACCGTCGCTTTGTCTGGCGATCTCTACATTTGAGACTACCGGGCGCTTTCTATATAAATACAAATAAAATAACTAATTGAAAGAGAAAAAAAATATATTTTCTACTTCGACATAATTTATAGTAGATCCGAAGATATCTTCACTAACATAGTGATAATATTCCATTTACTAACACTATATTATTAATAACATTATATATATAGTAATTATTAACATTCACTATTTTCATTAACACTAGTTTTATCACTACTAATTTTATATTACTATATTATAATTATCATTATTAATCATAGTACGTGTTTTTTTTACCGTCCCATCCGCCTGTGATCTATTATACTATTGATTCAAGTATATTTTCATTATCATCATCATTATTTCATTACTTAATGAGCTCCAACCATTCATTATTATTATTATTATTATTGTTTTTTATTATTATTATTATTATCTATTATATTATTATTATTTATTATTATTATTATTATTTTATTGATCATTAATATCACTATTAATCATATTATAATATTTTATTATTAGTTTATTATTTATTTATTATTATTATTATTATTATTCTATATTATTATTATATATTTATTATTAGCACAAATTTATTAACACTATTCCACTTATATATTAACACTATTTTATCACTAATCTATATTATTATTTACTATTAGTAGCATTGTAAAATTATTCCACAATCTGTTACAGCAACCCACCATGCATTGAGAAGCTCTCTTGTTGAGCCGATGAGAAAATGAAGAATTCGGAGAGGCTATCATGCACTCACACAGTTCTACAAGCCTAAATCAATATAGATTTGGTCAAGTTAAAACAGAGTCGATGAAGTAATCAACTATAAAATTTCCCAAATTTCAAAGTTCATGTTTTCAAACTTTTGTAGCTTCAACGAAGAAATCAGAGATTTAAAAAAAAAATTAAAGATGAAACATATTTTCATTTAAATAAATTCCAGAATATTTATTTTTTGGCAAGCAGAAAATTAGTTTATTGAAAACTTCAACTTTCATTTTCTTCCTTTTAAAGTCTTCCCGATATTAATCATCCACAACGGCGTTAGCCGTGTCAAGCACTTCATGATAGTGACAAGTTTTGGAGCCCATTCCTGCTTTACTTTTCTTTCAGTCTCTCCTTTTTTTCTGATATTTCTCCTCTTTTTCTGCTCGTTGATACCAAGCCTACCTCTCCAGAGCCTGCATCATAATATAATGATATAATAATATATATACTATATATTATATATATTATTTATACTCTATATATATATATATTATATATATAATATATACTATATATAATATATAATATATATTTATATTATATTATATATATATATAAATGATATATATTTAAGTGATTTTAACTTCAATAGAAATAAAAAAATTAAAATAATAATATTATATCCAGGCTACTCTGTTCCAAATTCCTACACTATTGTCACAGTATAAATATATGCTATTATACTATACTATTGTCAACAAAGGATCATGTTTCAAACAGGTTTCTTTTATTTCTGATGTAACGATTTATCAATTATTGCAAATAATACGTAACAAGTCCGTATAACACTTTTAGTGTTGCTGTTTCAGTTTTTCCATTGTAAGATTTTGAACCCATTTTAAGATTTTGATTTAAATATATTGAATAAATCACTTCAAAAATAATACTATATCGAACTTCAAAAAAGTTTGTTTCCAATTTAATTTCGCGTGGTCACGAATCTGAAAAAATCCTTCTTGATTTTTCATTTTGATTTATATAGAATGAATAAAATTCAATAAACTAAAAAAAAAAATAAAAAAAAAAAAAAATAAAAAAAAATAAAAAATTGATTTTTTTCTCAAAAAATCAAAAAAATCCCAAACCTTGGAATCATGATTTTTACTTTTCTTAGTTTTATTAAATTAAAAAAATACTTTTATATTTCTAAAAATTATTTCACCAGCACTCAATGGTCGGGGGTATGGGGGCGGAGCTCCAGTATATTACCATTGTGTGCCATGCATTTACGTTAATAAATTAAAAAATAATAATAATTTTTTCATTTTTTCAAGAGCGACTTCACGGCGACTCAAGTCACTCGATCAAAAAATGAGTCCTGGACAGAAAGTAAACCTTTTCCCTCAACACTTCTTGAAAGGATGATGGTGCTTTGAAGTTACAAACAATTAAAACCCCAGCTTAGAAAATGGTAAAATCATAGGAAGATAGTTTTTTTTTCTAAATAATTTATTGTGCCTATATATATATATATATATATATATATATATATATATATATATATATATATATATTATAGATATATATATATATATATATATAATATAGATTATATAATTATATATATTATATTATATATATTATATATATAATATATATAGAAAAACTGTATTATATTATTATATACTCTTTACATACTTTAATTTACCTTACATTATTATTATTATTATTATTATTTTTTTTTTTTTTTTTTTTTTTTTTTTTTTTCAAAACATAACACAAAGAAAGTCTATTAGTATTACTCTTTATCGGTAAAAACTTAGTTTTTAAATATACCCTATATTATTTTTTTGCCACAAAACAAAACATAAAGAATTAATTTTTGCAAAGGATGGTATTATTTTCATTGTTCTCGTCCCGGTTCCAGTTGCCCATTCCATTTAATTGTATTAGACAATTTTCGTCTCCGTCATTTGTGCTTACACAGTTTTAGCACGAATTTCGTGTAAGATCGACCACGATGGCTTACGGTTTACTCACAATTACTTACTTTCTCTATATTCTTCTTTCAAACGGAAGAAATTCTTCACTTTCCCATTTGATTTGTCAAATTTCTTCCAAATGGAAGACAATTTTCTAGCGAAATTGGGAATTTTTCTTCCATCCGTAAGATTGCTCTTTTTCGTTCTTTTCATTCTTCAGTATTTATTCTTGACTTGTGACGTCACATGAAATCGTAAAAAAATGTTTTTTTTAATGTTTTCAAGTTTCGAACCACTATTTTATCTTCGATATATTATGTTATTTTCCAAAGAACTGGTGAAATATAATTATAAAAATTACAAATTGAAAATTTTATTTTATCTTGTGTGTGACGTAACTCCTCGAAGGGATCATGTTTTTCAACATGAAACATAATATAGTATATATTATATATATATATAATATTATATATGATATATAGTATATTATATATATAGTTATATATATATAGATATATAGGTATATATTATAGTATATATATATATATATTATATATATATATATATATTATATAATATATATATTATAATATATAACATAACACTAAAAAATCCTAATTAATTAGCCTTTTTATAGCTTAGAGTCGTGTAGCTGTAAAATGTAAACAACCTCAAAACTGAAGATGATCATTTGATTTTTCATCGAAAAATGAACTCAAGAGACGTTCTTCGATTTGGAAGAAAAACTTGCCAAATCTAAAACGCCTTAAGTAATTTTGCGGCCTTCCACTAAGCGTTTTCTACAGCCCTGTACTAAGCATTTTTATGGCCCTATAGTAAGCATTTTTAACTGCCCTGCACTAAGCATTTTACCCGCCCTACAGTAAGCATTTTTAACTGCCCTGCACTAAACATTTGAACTGCCCTGCACTAAGCATTTGAACTGCCCTGCACTAAGCATTTTAAACGGCCAAGCATTTTAACATGCCCTGCACTAAGCATTTTAACTGCCCTGTATCAAGCATTTTAATTGCCCTGCATCAAGCATTTTGAACTGCCCTGCACTAAGCATTTTTAACTGCCCTGCACTATGCATTATTAACTGCCCTACACTAAGCATTTTTACCTCCCTGTACTAGGCATTTTAATTTAAGGCCTTGTACTAAGTATTTTTACTGCCAATAGAAGGCTGATGAGTCTTAATAATTTTTGTAAAGTGTTAGCCAATTTAATAGATCTTTTTATTGGTATTGTTAAATTAGGGAGTATTATGTAAAATTAAATTATTTATTAAATTATAAGTAAATAAAATGAATCACCTTTAATAAATATATTTCTCTTTTTAATTTAAAAATTTTTTTTAGTATTTATATTTTATTTATCAGGAATGAATGCATGGCACATGAACATTTGGCCCAACCCATGAGTGCTCGAAAGTTAATAAAATATTTCTTCATCACAAGCCTATAATTTTATATATATATATATATATATATATATATATATATATATATATATATATATATATATATATATATATATATATATATATATATATATATATATATACGATATAATATATATATATATATATATATATTTATAATATATATATTAGTAGATATATTATATATAGTATATATATATATACTTTTTATGGCGCAGATAAAAAAAAATCATTATTATTATATGATACTAAAAATAAATTTCATTGTGAATAACAGGATAAAAAAAATTTAAATTAAAAAAAGGTAATTATTTAATATCGTACTTTTTTACGAATCTTACGTTGTCTTGGGATATTTTCTGAAGTGCAAAAATCTTACCCAACTACTAGAGAAAGTGTTACAGCAAAGTTGATTCATGTAGGTTAGGTCAAAATTTACTGCATTGATCAATATAGGTTAGGTTGCGTTTTATATTTGCCTCGTCCATCCATATAGATTAGGTTGCGGTTTACTGCCTCTCTAGTTATTGATATGATATGTTTGTGTATGTATATACAGAAATCTATATATGAAAACAAAACCCAATATGGAATGTATTTTACCCAAAAACATTATTGGTAATAGAAGGGCAGAGAGACTTCACCCCAGATTTTTATAAAATTCACAGGATACCTATACTCTAAAAAAATAATAAGTAGATGTCCAGGTGAGGAGGGAGTGGGATATATGGTTTGAGAGGTAATAGTGATTTTCACCTAGTCAGGCGAAGATACGAGGGAAAAGCTAAAGTAGTTAATAATAGGTCTGCAGATGAATGGAGAGTTTTGGAAAATAGAGATAAGATTAGGATCTCAAAAGTCAGTCAGCCTGTGACCTGAGTAAAAGGTTCGCACTGTTTCCAGAATTGGAAGACAAAGAAGCCAATGTAATGTTGAGTTTGTCTAAAGGGAAGACTGATGCATTTCTAATTGGAGACTCTATGATATGGTACCTAGATGTTACCTTTCAAACTAAGGATAAAAGGAAACGAATGAGAGTATGTTATCCAGGTGCCAGAGTGATAGATAGAGAGATTGGAGTTTAAAATGTATGATTAGATGTGATGGTGATTGTGGTATAAAATGATTATATAAGGAATAGGAAGTGCAGCAAGAATTATGGAGAGTTGATTCAGAAATGAAGCTAGTGGAGAAGGTGTATGATTTCTGGGATTTTACCTAGATTAGGTGCAGGTCAGGAAGTTAGGGGTGATGGGCTAAATCTGGATATGAATAACAGAAATGGTAACTGTAATAGTGGTTGAGAATAAAATAAAAACTAGTGTGTTACAGCTCCAAATAATGATGATAGCAATAAAATAACAGCTTTTGAATATTTCAAATGCTTTTACCAAAGTTATAGCCTAGAATAAAAAAAGATGAGGCTGATTAGTCTATACATAAATTGAGAATCTGACGTTATGTTGCATATCTGAAGCATGGGTAATTATGTAATAGAGAACTCCTTTCAAGGAATATGAAATAGACTTAAATTCACTTTATACCAGCGCGTAAAGAAAGAAGGGTAGTTGGCCATGTGTGCACTTTATTTTAAAGCAACTTCAATCAGTATTAATTGACTGACTTTAATATAACTAATAGCTATGTATAGTTGAACTCTGTATGGTAGATATCCTTATGTACAATTAATCATATAGAATAGGGGCATTTATAGACCTCCTGGCCAGAGTCAAGAATTAAACGGGGAAATGTTGAAAGAAATTGAGACAGCATGTTACAGTAAAGAAAAGGTATAGTCATAATGTATTTTTTAATATATAGCTATAGCTATATATATATATATATAATATTTATATATATTATATATATAGTATATATATATATATATATATTATTATATATATTATATATATATAATATATATATGATTATATATATATATTAACCTTTTTTTTATTTTCAGATTTTTTATTCGCAAACCTCTTATGTAAATAAAATTAAGAATATTACTATGAATTTCAATGTATTTAAAAAATTAAAGCTGAAGAAATGTTTTCACCTTTTATAGTATAAATTACAAAATTTGTTGATTACAGAGCAACTTTAGAATTAAGATGATGCAACTTGTTCACATTTCCACAATATCACAACAATTGCAAATTTATCTAATGAAAAACATGATGCAATTCCACCTATACCTACTCATAGCTATGGTATGTATATACGATATAAACAATAAGTATAGTAAGTTTCTTCCTTTATCCTGTAATATTTATTATTCAAAAATTTTTTCTTTGTAAGCTAAATAGACTTCTTGTGTGACCTATATTTTTTATAACTATTACTGGCATCTATATATATATATATAATATTATATTACATATATATATTAATATATATTTATATTAATTTTATTTATTATATATATATATATATTATATTATATATATACTATATATATGTATATATATACCTCACGGAAAAAATATGTTATCGAGATTTTTTATTATATGGATTTATGTGTTATATATATATTATTAATATATATATACTATACCAGTTATATATATATATATATATATTATTATATGATATATGAAAATCTCTGTACGCCAGTTATATGACGGATGGGGATTATATTATATATTATATATTTTATATATATATAGCCCTTATATTATATATATATATATATATATATATATTATATTAATTATTATACTATATATAATATTATATAGTATATTTTTATTATATATATATATAATTAATATATATATATATGTTGAGGGGGGTGTGTATGTATTAGTGAGCGGGGGGGGGTTTACCTTATATATATTATATATAAGGTATTTATATATATATGTAGTTATATATAGTAAAATAAAAAGAAATATATATAGTATAATGTATATAATATATTATATTATATACTATATATACGGTATATAGATAAATATATATATAGTATAATATATATTATATATATATAAATAATATATATATATATATATATATATTATATAATATATATATATATATAAGCCCCTACATATTATATATATATATAGTAGTTATATAATATTGTATATATATAATTATTTTATTATAACTATATTATATTTTTTATATATATATATATAGCTATTATATACTGTATATTATTTATATTATATATATATATATTCCTTATTATATTTATAATATTTATAATATAATATATATATATATATGTATATTATATTATATAGTACATATATATATTTATATATAACGACAGTATATATATGCATGTGTGTTGTGCCTATCTTCTCGTGTG
>JABUQX010058415.1:0-28307 GCA_015478945.1 Trachelipus rathkii | reverse complement strand
AGCAGGACCAACTTCTTTTTTGTTTTTGATGATGATGGAACGTAAGAAACCATTGTCATCTCTTTCCTAAATAGGAAGGCACTTGATCCATATTCACGTTCTTTTTTGTCTTTCATAATAGCAGGTACCTCTCTTTTATTTGATCTTAGTGTTCCTACAAGGGTCATTCCACAATTGGTTAAGAGATCTTCTACTAGATTCACGGACGTGAACCAATTGTCGGTTGTAACATTTCTATTTGAATGATGGTAAGGGGTTGTTAGATATTTTGTAAAATGATGTCCAAGTCCAATTTTGGGATTTTCAGGTTTTGTCCCCTTCTTTCCCAAATATGGCAGAGCCCTTAACAAATATTTGCTTTTGTTGTCATTACAAAATACCAGCTTTATCCCATATTTGGCTGGTTTATTGGGGATATACATTCGAAAGGGACATTTCCCTCTGAATGCTAGAAGTTGCTCGTCAATTGTTAGATTTTCGCTGGGAGTGTACATTTTTTAGTTATTTTGGATATTATCTTTATTGCTGCAAATGGTCTGGTGGTTCTGAGTCATCGTAAGCTATTCTCATCATTCGTCAGCAGCTTTAGAGAATGTGAGCGATTTCTGACTTTGCAGACGGTACACTTATTCCAGTTTTGGGATAAAAATTTACGGGTGGAAGATAGTGTTCCTATGATCAAGCAGTGAAAAGCCAATATCCTAATGAATGCTTGATCTCGGGTTGTTTTCTGTTTGTAACGCCGTGTTTGGCGTTTATAACTTGGCATATTATTTCAATTTTTTTATTTGTCCACGTCTTACATCTCTTTATTTTTATCATCAAAATCAAGCTTGAACCACTTTTCTGGACGTGTCTGCCCGTTTGGCTTGCACGGCTGTTGGCCTCATTAAACGAACTATATTATGTTGATGCGTTGATGCTGTGGTTACATGCGACAATGCAATTGAAGTAATCTTGCTGTTTATGCTTAAATTTCTTCGAAGTAGGCACAGAGCCGAGTAGGTTTGGGATGAGATGGACTCACTACCCACTGAGAAACCGCGGCTAGGGTCTGAAGGTAGAAGCAACAAACCGCGCACGGGTCGAGATAGCGCAGAAACCAAGCAGAGCGGTCCGAGAAGTAAGCATGCAGGGAGACCAGCAGTAGCTGCAAAAGTATGTATTTTGAGGGTTGATGTGCGAATTTTAGTACTCTTTTAGGTGATTCAGGTATGTTATATCCTATCCATCATATCACTAATTGAATGTTAGTGGACATGGGCCTGCACTGACTCCAAAGTTACATTTCTCGCACATTTTTTTTTATTTCCACGAGTACAGTTTTGTTCTAACGTTCACTAGATGTTTTCTCATTCAGGAAATATTTTTTCGTCATCGATGTACAAGAATATAAATTCGGTTTTACTCATGGTTCGTTTCTTTTCTTTTTCAGCCCATGGTTTACAAGGTAATAAGTTTCTGTTCTGTCTTCTGCACAGTAACATGGAGTTTGTTTTGAAGATGGAGGATAGAAGAGCTTTCTGGCCATGTTTGATTTTAATAATTTTATTATTTATTATTATTATTATTATTTTTATTTATTATATTATTCATTTTTTATTAGTATTTTATTTTATTTTATATTTTTATTGTTTATTCTCCAAGCTTTTTTTTTATTTTTATTAAACCTTTTTTTTTAGGAGCTGCAATTATAATATATAATATTTATATATATACTAAATATTTACTTATTATATATATATTATATATAGTATATTATATATTATAATATTATATATATTATTATGCTATATATTATATTATATAGTATTCCATATATTTCTTGAATATATATATATATTATATATATTTACATACATATAGAATTTCCAACACTCAATTCCTTTCTCAACAAAATCAACAGAAAAACAACTGCAACAACAGCTAAAAAATTTTCAGGAGGATCCAAAATATCAGCTTCACACTATACTGAATGGTTTTTTTGTTAAATGCAGACCTACACTTTATTCATTGAGACTGGGTAAAATGACTTGGCACAAAATAACTTAAACTTAATTGGGCTAGGAACACGAGATACTTTCTACTATTAGCCAGACATTCATTTGAGGGTAGTGGAGAACCACAGGTGTAAGCTCAAAAATTCCACCATCCTTTAATATGTTTAGCGTAATAATATTAGCCCCATGTTCAGTGTCTTAGGGTTAAGAAACATCAATTTTATATATCTACTCCCTGTTTCTGCTGATGAGTCTGCTTCCTCTTTTATTATATATTAGATTGCCCAGCTTGCTTATAAATACTCTCTCACTTGGAAACATAGTTGGGAGACAGGCCAAGTATTTTCCTGCAAGTTTACTCAATTTATTGCCAAATAATATTCCCTATTTCCAACCAAACTAAATATATAGTTACTCTAAATAGGTCGCAATCTTGGTGTGTAGTTTCAGTCTCATTAGCACTACAGCTTTTGGTACATTGCTGTGTTTCTTCATCCACTATGGACTGTAGAAATTATGATATACAGTGATCTGTTATTGATTTATTTCTGGGAGGTTTGGTTCTTTAGATTTCTTTTTTTTTTTTAATGGGGTGGGATCCCCTTCGAGGGTTCGGATTGAAGTTTTTAAATTGCAACACAAGTGACGATTTACTTTTTTCTATATTGTGTTACAAATAAACTTGCCTTTATAACGGGTGATCTAAGTAAGTTGCAATAGTATGAAGGTCCTTAATTTCCACAGAAAAAAAAAAAAAAAACTTTTCGTTAATAGCTGTTTTTATTATATTTCTCGTTCATTTAATAGATTAAGGAGAAGGATTAGACAGGTTTGAAAAAGGTCTAAAATGTTGGGTTCGTTGAGATTAATGGTATTATGTCGGAGACAGAAGCTGTAAAGGCGCTGAGTGTTTTTTATGGCATCGTCTATCTCATGTAGGACTTGTTAAATCAATATTATTTCTGAACTGTTCATGCTGCGAGATCATGTATCATCATTACATGTTGAGTCGAGTCCCATGTCCTCTCATTTAAAGTTTGCGTATAAATATTTTAAGTATATTTTGATTATAAAATCTTATCAAATCTCGACAGAATTAAACAACATTCGCGCCATCCGCAGTTGAACAAAGCGCGGTTGCGGTGCGGATATTTAAAATTGTGTGGATTGTTCGGATGCGGAGTGTCTGAGATCGGATGATTACCTGCATCACTAATTACTATCATAAACTATATTATATATATAATATATTAAGTACTATAGTTATTCTCTATATATACTATTATATTACTATTATATATATATATACGTATATATACTATTATTATATATTATTATATATATATATTATTATATATATATAATAATTAATATATTAATATATATATTATTATTATATATAATATATATATATATTATTATTATTATATTTATTATATATATAGTATTAATTTAAACTATTAATACTATTAATATATATATATATTAATATTATAGATATTTCAGCAAAGCTATACTCCTGCCCAAAACCAACCCTACTCTAAACTCTCTCAATATATTACTCTACAATTAAGTAGTGTTCATATTTGGTGAACACTCTATAAAGGAAATATATTTACTGATATAAATTACGATATTCATAATCATCTCTATACGCATTTACGCGGAATATGGATTGTGCACACTCATTGCGGTTAGTGTCGGTGATTATAATAGTGATGAGATACTTAGTCTCTATATGATATATGATACAAGTAGTCTTGTCGGATGGCTCCCTCCTCGAGAGTTAGATACACGCGTGTAACGCCACACATATCCGTCTATGTCCCCGAGACGTTCATGTTATATGGGATTTTTTAGATAACAAGTTTACATGTCTTGGTAATATATACATTAACCTACATACTCGTTATGTTTAGCGAGGGCTTTAGAGGTTGTGTTAGGGGCAGACGGGGCATGCCTCTTGGGTGATACCACTTGATTCACATTAACATACATTTACGTTTTTACCAAAACAACTTTTGTACGACACCTTTCACTTTGAGTTACCGAAAACGCTACTTAAATAAAACCCAATTCTGTTAGGCATCCTTCCTGAGAACAGATCACCGAATACTTTAATGTAATACTATCATTTCCAGTGTGCAAAACCACCCTCAACTACTCCAAATCTTCCCGCTCATAACACTATCTATCTAACCAACTATTCTCTATACTCACCCGTCGTTGAAGCGCTCATGAATGTATTACATAATTTTAGAGATTTGAAGTAAATGTAATAATTAATATAATAAAACTCTCAAAGAAGATCTCGGTTCAATCCTCACTAAGTAATTAGGAATACTCTTTAATTGTATTTCTACCGACACTATGTAATGAGATGGAACTTGGTATAATTTAATAATAGTAATATATAGTTTACACTATCACGGGTTATTGCTGAACACCCAGTAACGTAGCAGACTTCCTCATAACGAAATTATAGAATCCTAAATATACTCATTAATTATCCTCACAAAATACCCTCCACCGATAAATCCTCCCAGTCATAACATAATCCCCTACTGTCCCAAGAATCGATTATCAATCTCTGTTTACTTTCCCTACACACTATACTAATATATCACATGGGACACTTAATTAATATATACTTTAATCTACTAATTATTCGAGGCACTTCCATATATTCTATATTCTCTATATAACTTTTATATATTACTATATAATAATACCCAACAAATAGACCCCTATAAATATAAATATAATATATACTCTTTTATATATAAAAAGACTTGGCTCAGTAATATATACTAACTATATCGAACCCCATTAACCTAATATAACAATATCACGATAACAACTTCCTTACACACCTCATATCCTTAACAATGCAATCATTACACAATCTTGCAAACTTGATATATCCAAGGCTTACTGATATATCAACCCTAAAAATTCTATAACCCCATATAAAGTCATGCAATAGTTTATCTCAAAACAATGAGAAGAGTTTTAGTTCGTAAATTGTTTCACAATTTCTTAATACCCACACATATTTTATAACCAATTATAAGCAATAACTATAAAATCCACACAATATTCTTCACTATACCTCATAATCTATCAACATACTAAATATTACGTTTTTATGCTATATATTACTAACAAATAATCATACTTCAGTCTAGACGGAGACATACTTATTAAACGATAGGGCTTTTAATACTAAATACTATATCTAAAGTATATATGAGCAAGTTCGATTACATATTTGAGGCTAACTCATTCAACGTATTATTTATCGCCGCCCATCCTACGAATCCCCTATCTATTATTACCCTTCACAATTTAACTCCCCTTCACCCAAACAATACTCAAATGACTAGTCTTTAGCTAAAATCAATTGTACACTCTTCTCCGATAAACCAGACCACCTCATATAAGATATTAAGGGAAACAATCATTAACAGTAAAACCTTACAACGCTAAATAAACTGAAGGATAAAATACATATAATTTGGTTTCTTCATTTCAATTTCCAACCACAGTCTGTTTACTCTTAATTAAACTCCATCATAAAACAATAAGAAAGTTGTTATAAAGTTTTAATGCCGTCCATAACAATTTCTTTACGCTTATTTGTCAAATCAAAAGTGATTAAAATGCTTTCATTGAACCAACAAACACGAAAAACTTTCAAACTTTTATAATTGTCATATTTTTTTTTAAATTGATGAAATAAGTTCTTAGAAACTTTTCTTCCAAAATGAAAAAAAAGAATAGAAAGAAAAGGAAAAAAAAAGAAAAAAAAAAGAAAAGGAAAAAAAAAATCTTTATTCCTTCGCCTATATCTCGAAAGGTTAATTAAAAATTACGTTTACAGGGTCTAATTTTATCATTCTATTGTGAGTTTGTATGTCACCTCATCATAATTGCAATTTGCTTGACAATTTTAATGCCAGTGTGTCTTGCTTGCCACGATTTTTTACTCTTGCAAACAGCTTTCAAGAAAGGTTATACAGGGAGGGGATGCCAAAGCTGATGCAAGTATACTATGATACTAATACTATAATATACTATATACTATTAACATATATACTTAACATATAATACTATATTATAGCGTATTATATATTACTATATATTATATATAGATTATATATATATATATATATATATAAATAACCTAATAATAGGAGCAAACTCATAATTATAATAATATATATAGTATAATTATGATACTATGTAAGGAAAATATATCATATTTATCTAATATGTGAGAGAATAATATAAAGATAATATAAAAAAAATTATATAATTTTATATATATAAACATATAACACTACCTATCAATTACTTTTACACAAATGTCTTCTTGATTTCCAAAAGGAGACATGTGAAGATTCTAAATGTATCTTTATCCTTTAAAAGGGTTATATATATATATATATAATACTTAACTACTTTATATAAACCAGAATAGTGGTATATGCAAATATTATAATATTTATTCATAAGAAACTAAGGTTCTATTAGCTTAAACCTCCTACCAAACTATGCGTTATAATCTATTTTTTAATTTAGTTTGTATTAAAAATAAATCACAAAATTTCTTTTTTGGGTTTCAAAATTCAGTGATTATAATATTAAATATAATCTGATTTATATACAGAAATCAAAAATTCAAAATTACAATTATTCTTTAAAGTAGGAAAAAAATAAAAGTAAATGACAATAAATATTTTATTTTGTATGACATGTTAATTCTCTTCTCCCCACATCCGCCACATCCTCATTTTTCAAAAGAGGATGCCCGTGAGCGAGAGATGCTGGATGCGGATAGATATATGCGCCGTGTAGGTGATATCGCAGCGAATGTTCTAACAATTTAGGACAGTGTGCATTGCGGAAAATGCGGATGAGCGAAAATGATAAAATCGAGATACCATCAACCCCTTATAATTACTATTCTAGTTCTAATACTCAATAGAATCATTATTTCTATCCTAATCGAGAGTAAAGTTATGATATACTAATACTGCTATCAAATATGCTTGAATCAAGCCATCCTATAATATATAATATAATATCAATCTGGAAAATCGATAATTAGATACATCTATCTTTATATTATTCTATAATTTCATCTAACATGATGTGAGAGTCTGTTATAAATTATATTCTTTTATCTCAATGGTAATAATATAATAATATAGTATAATAAATTTATGTAATAATATATATATTTAATAAATGAGTGAATATAATACCTAAGTGAATATATTACATATGACTTTCATTCTGGTAATTTTACTTTATTTAACAGCAGTGATAAATATTAGTATATAGAAAATTAAGGAAATATAAATTAATAATAATCATATAATATTTGACACATAATAATATAAATAAAAGTAATATATAAAATATATAATAAATTAATTAATTAAATTATATAATAATAATAATATATTAATATAATAAATCTCTATGACTCCGGGGAACTTCCTAATAATAACATAATAATAATATATTTATATATATCAATAATAATGTATCTCTCAAAAGGTACTATTAAATTTAAAACTCAATATTGATTTAACTTGTAATATAATTAATATAATAATAACTATTAATAATACTAATCATATTCTTAATAATAACATAAAAGTAATTTACAAATCCTATATAATATATATTCTAATCAGCATATTACTACAACTACACGTCAGTAATAAAGTAACACAATAATGAACCTTAATAAAAGTATAGATAAATAACATTTTTGCAATGCTTAATAATAATAATAATAATACTTAAAAAATATTTTGAACCTATAATAAGGGGTTTTATAATATGTAATAGATACATTTCTAAAATGATAAAACTAAATAAATAATATAGATATAAATTACAATATACGTACGAAAGTATATATACATAAATTTAATACTACGATTGCATTTAATAAATAATCACAACAAATAATAAATAAATAAAAATAATAACACTAATACTAAAATAAAAAGTATTACCCCTGTCATCTTGTAAAATATTGAATGCGAGACACACTATCACACAATTATATATGAAAGTCTCGTCTTCATCTACATATCAGAAAAGTAAGCAAATCTACAGAGAATGCCCTCCAAAAGAGAATACCTATAACAATAGTCCTCTAATTATCGACCATAGCGTCTAATACTTAATTATTTTACATTAACATAATGATGAAAGATAAATAACTATATATATATATATATATATATAAATAGTATTATAAACTATAAGCTTATATATACATATATAAATATATATATATATGCCGCAATATAGACCCCTAAATATTTTTGCAATTTCATATCGTTTTCTTATTATTTATTTTCTTCATTGAATTCTTTAAATTAGCTATTCCCTATATAAGATATAATCAATTTGTTTTTCTATGTAAACTATCCCAATATATTAGAAATATATATATTTTGTTAATAATATATTATTATCTTTTTCCCCATTCATTCCCTAATATAAACAAAATAGTGATGAAGTTGAATGCATACAGTTTGTTCGTTGGCCCTAGAGTACTTCGGTTTACGAAAAATGAAAGAGTGTTGAGTATGTACTTGATAACGCTGTGGGAAATTTATATAAGTAGTCTGAGTAATATGGGTAAGGCTCAGTCAACTACGTAGGTAGAATCTTCAAGAGTTGCGGTCTAATGTGTGTATGGTAATAGAGTGAAGTAGACGAAGTGTGAGCCCAGCGGCATCAGGTCGACTAAATTAGCCCATACTTGAGCCTTACGCACATCTTTTTTTTACGGGATAAGAATATAGGGAGCTGCGTGAAAAGTCAATCGACCTATCCGATCACGTGCCGAGAGTTTCTGAGCGAGTGTATCCAGACGGTCTTGCTGATCCTGACCGACAAACACCTGACAAACTCGCAGGTGGTTTGTCATGATTCTGTCTACGTGTTGTGCGATGAGGTCGTTAGTTTATTTAATTATTATTATTAATCCATAATACGTCAAGTGCGAAGGAAAGATTGAACCCGAGAAGTGAGAACACTTAACCTGAGTTGTTTTTTAAACATTTCTGCGTGTCCTTCTATGTCTTCGGTTCAAGTCCTCTCGCAACTTGCCCATCGCATTCCACACCGCACGCGCACACAGCACATGGTCACTATATCGCGCAGACTATCTAGACTCATCGCTGTCGTCGTCGACAACGCAAGCTGAGTCTGAAGTGAGAAGTGAAATGAGACTACACATTGTGTAATCCTCTGTCCATATTTACAGCTTGTGTACTCTCGTTATATGGGGATAACGCAGTAATTAAAATCGTATCCTCGTGCTGATAAGAAACGAAGTTTATCGCTTCGGCCCATACGGTAAAGACCACGCTCCTATAGAGAAATTAAAGAGAGTAGAAACCACCATCCTCCACAATCAAATTATTACTCATTGAAGTTGATTATTTGAAGGTAGGATATGGCTGCTTAAGTAATTGGGGATTGATGGATCAGAGTGTACTCAGTATCTAGAAAGTGAGAATTGGATAGGAATCTCGATTGAGAAACCAAAATACTGGGGCAATAGATGCAGATGTCCAAGGGAGGGGCACACATGGAGTAGTGCTCTGAGACCGCGGCGTGACGGGCGTGACAACTTACGCAATTGTCATAAAAGATTTATATTTTTAAACTAAAAATGAAAAAGTAAATAATATTATTTATCAGTCCGGGTGCACAAACTAAATTTTATATCACAACCAATCCTATTGTGACTCCTGCTATTATTACTTTAAACTTTTAAATATCCGTCTATGTCTTTTCTTTGGCACTCTAATTGCTTGTGAGTGATTCGAGAGCATCAAGAGCAATAAAAATAAGATATCCTAAATAAATAAATAAAAATTCTTATCAGCTGCTCTTGCTCCTAACTCAAGCCTTTACACGAATGTAACCTGTGGGACATTCACGAGCTTTTACCTATCACACCCTAAATTCCAGTTAAATACATCAATACATATCAAAACTAGCTCAGTCCCAATCAATATCACGCTCGCGTTTACACGCCAGTCGTGCACTATTAGATCTATTTATTTACTTATTGTATTCAAGAGTAAATTTTTATTGTTTAGATCTTTTTATTGCCATTATTTAGCCTACCTTATAAATCATGAGTAAATTCAAGTAAAATTCAAAACCACCATCAACCACCGCTAATGCGTCCAGTTGTAATCTTAATTGATCTATTGATCCATAACTGTTGGTGATTATTGATCTATTAATTCAAGTCAAATATTTTTACTAAAATTTGTGCTTTTCTCTTTGTTACTATAATATATCAGTAAACTCAGTGAAATAACAAACCACCACCCAACCACCTCCCTGTCCATCCTTGATCTACTGATCTATCTATTGATCTAATTGATCTATTGATTCAAGTCAATAATATTTAACTTAAAAATTATCAGGTATTTACACTACACCCACTAACATCAGTATCTAATCAGTAAATCAAAAATACCCACCATCCCGCCACCCGCCTGTCCGTCCTATTTGATCTTATTGATACTATTGTATATATCTATCGATTTCAATTCAACATTTCGGTGTATCATTATTGGATAAAATAAACATAACATAAAATTCAAAGTATTCTGTTATTACAAAGATTACAAAACAATAATTATGCTGACGTAACATAAGTTTTACATTGAATTAAAGCTGTACTTAGCATCATCTAAAGCTGATGAATTAAACCCAACAACGGACAAAATATACCTAACACATCTTAAACAGAATAAAAATGAGTTAACGTTAAGCAAAGTTTCACTACTTAACAACATGATTAAGTTAACTATAACATAACTAATCAAAAAACGTAACTCACTCAGAAAAATAAAGCATTGTCTCGTAACTAATATCAATGTTAATTATACATATTACAGCGATGGCTAATATTAACAAGAAATACTATTAACTTGTGCTAATATTATCATACAAGATCCAGCGAAAGTATGCTAACGTAACCAAGTTTTCATATAGAAAATCAATACATAATCATAATGAGCATGAACTAAGTAATATAATATACAACGACCAACCTGACACATCTAAGCAAGAATGAAACTGTCTAACTAATTATACAACGCATCAAAACTATAAAACAGTAAAAAAAGTATATAGTCAACATCATCCATCTTAAAACATGATCCATTCATACTTTATAATAAGTTTCTCTAAACAATTTCACAACGTTTGTATTAACATGCAGCAATCATAGTCATATATAAAAAAAATTTAGTTTCACATCTTAACTAACCATCATAATACCTATAATGGGTAAAGACAAAACAAAGTAAAAGTTTTTACTCTCTGTAAAGCTAAAACTATGAACATTATAACGTACTTATACACCCACAACATACCAAGACGAAAAAACATCATATCTATACTAACAATCTTAAGTCTAATTTAAAGCGCATAAGCGGGATATGAGTAAACAATGTATTTATTATTTAGTTAATATAACTATCCTCATATTCTTAAATAAAAAGAGCGTTATATAAATACATAAAAATCATAAGTTTTATTTTAAAATATCATTAAACTCATCTAATCAGAGATAGCACCCGGTAGGATTCCTTAAAATTCGATATTTGGTACGTAACATAATATAATTTACCTTTTAAGATTCAAAACCCTTCTTTGAAAGATTGTAAGTATAAAGGCCTTCAGCAGCACTAAAACTCAATTTCTGAGCATATTTTGATTCAGCAGGACTCATTCTCTCATACAAGCAGAGAGAAGTAAACGTAACCAAGCTGATAGTTATTAACGCCTTCCTGTATACCGCATTATACGGGAAACCCGCCATGGTTTCGAGTCGTAAATTATCTATTAGATATACACCATGTTGTTTATAGTATGTATTGCATTACCATTTTAGAGCGCTCGACGCATATTATATAGTAGTATACCATCCAGGTACCCCTGAATTGTAGCCTTCTCCAAACTGTCTTGATTTTGCATATATCATTCGTTCTCTAACATCCCGTACTCAGAGAACCCTTACTGGAAACCGGAAGGTCTCATACATGTTAACCAGTGCGTGTATCAAACACACATTTTAAACTGCTCTTGGAAGTGTCAATAAAAAGTCGCCACTCACCTGTGACATCGCATGCTAGGTGGAGGTCCATAAGCTAAGTAGTAGGGCCTATGTCAACTCACTTGCTACTACTACACCAAGTGACCCATTTGGATCTTTGAAGAGCCATCCGCAGCTCGTGCTTCTCTGTTATCGATAAAATTTGATACTCTTGTGCCCATAGGTCAAGTATTATCATAATGTTGTCATGCCAACCTCGGAAGCCACCAACAGCCTCAGGACAACTCGGCAAAATACAACTCTCATACAAAATCTTTCAGTTCACCGATGGGTGTAAACTAATTATTGCAGGACCATCCGTGACTGTTATATTTCATAGATAGATGATATACATTACATCCATGAGTCATTGGCATCCTAACCAATGTAGATACAGTACTAAAAGTTACCACATTCTGGTCACCGATTAATTGAACGCAGCCAATAAACTTGCTAGCTACTGTAATATATGCGGATAAGTGTAAATAGTCATATACAGCCTACGTATAATGCGCACCATGAATTATTTGTGCGATGCACTAAAGGGAATATGCAAAAAAAAAGGGATCCCATTGATGCACGAAAACAGTAATGTTGTATACAGGACAGAATCTGAGAATATAATATTTGACTAATCAGCCCCTCCGAATTACATATATATTTGCTACAGAAACAAGTCACATACAAGATATATATAAAGAATATCACCTTATCTACTTAGTGATTGACCAGTGTTAGTGTTCTTTATATTTTTCTCTATATATGGATGACCGAACTTTGAAAAAATCTAATTTCGGCCGTAAAATAGCGAAGATGATTATTCGTCACGAATATTCTAGGTTATTCGGTATTCGCTTTTTCTACATATTCGGCACATCCCTTATATAAAAAATATATATAATATATATTAATTATTAATATATATAGTATAGTATTAATATATTATATATATAGTATATATATATATATATATTATATATATATATTAAATATATTATTATATATATATCACTATATATATATAATATAATATAACTTATAATATATTATATATATATATATATATGAATATATATATCGGTAAATTCAGTTTTGCATATACAAACAAAGTTTTAAATTAATCATGTGAGTGAGTGTTGCAACGTGTTTTATGAAAACTCATTTACTAAAGTTCAATTCAGACCAGCATTCTCATATCATCTTTATCACTTGAATTTATCTATTATACTGTACTACTATAACAGAAAATAATCAATCTATCCATATTGAACCAATACATGCGTCGCCTAGAAAAACTGCATACAGGAATGTTCACATATAATTATCCTTAATACGTACACTTATCCATAAAGACTCTAAATATTATATCTTCACAAGACGAGTAACCTTCGTATTTTGAAGAGTGATACCTTCTTGCAAACCAAAATATTCGTTCGTCTAACGTTCTTCTGTTTAACAAATAGATCGTTCAGGGCTATGCAAAAAACAAATCCCCTTGGCCATTCTCTGATATACCTCACTAGCGAAACAACTATCTCCGAGGGAGGTGAGGCGCCGGGGTGAGGAGGGTACTTATATAGGGGGGGGAGGAGGGGAGGGGGGAGGGGGGGTGAGGGTAGGGGGGGGCGTGTTATATTATAGTACTCACACAATTCAATAGGCTAAAATGGACTTATCTCATTCAGTACTTGCTAGAGCTGGGTGTCTAAAGCAACGTTTTTGATTTCTCTGAATAAATGGATACGAAAAGAATTAGAGTGAAAGTTAGAGTGCATCTTTTGCCTTCCAAAGTCTAGAAAAATTAATATTACTCCCAAAAGTCAATTACATTACCCAAACCCTTGTGTATCTTATATTAAAAAGATTTATGGTGATATATATATATACATACATATATTAATATAGATATATACTATTAATATTATATATATATATATATATATATATATATCATTAATATATTAACTATATATATATATATATTATATATATTATAATATATATATTATATAATTATATATATATTAATTAACTAATATAATATATATATATTACATACAGTATATATATACGTATAATATATCATATATATATATAGTTGTATATATACATTCTTTTACAATTTTATACGTATTATTATTATATATATAAGTATATATTTTTCCCTCTTAATATTCAAAATACAGTATTATACTTTTATTGATACAAGTGTATCAATCATTTTCCATGGTTTCATGTGTTCTATTATTATCCTATAATTAATGAGAATAGTGAAGGTATAAGTTGATGTTTTATTTAATGCCCGTTTTAAATTTAGGTATAGTATCATATTATGGAATTATAAACAAACTTAAATGCAGATCAAGGTAAATAGAAAATCATTCTCTCCAAAAAATATTTAAGATTATGTGTTTTTTGTTTGGGAAGTCTATTATTATATATAAGCTATTTTGATACACATGTGAACATAAGAATAACTAGAATAAAAAATTAACATTTTCATTATTTTATAATACTCAAAATAATAAATGGTTTAATTCGCATTTTTTAAAATTAACTACTATTTTATTTCCCTATCTCATCATCATAATTGAAATGATTGCACCTGTAATATACTAATGTACCTAATGAAGTCGAACAGATTAATATATATTTCTACATGTCGAGAATCAATAACAAGTGTAAAAGTTAGTCATCGGTGTTCATTAATATATCATGTGAATTAACATATATACATAACTAATATAATTATGAAAGTTCCTTATTATTTAATGTAAGTTTTGTATAATAACTCGATTCTCATATTATATCATTTAGCACTCCAGCAAATAACTGGCTTATGACTTTAATTTGGTTAATAGAGCAAAGAAATAATTGTATTATTTTAGACCAGCAGCAAACCCAACAGTAAATTCGAATTTATGTGCTTATTATAATTTCTGCTGAAAATTCTTTTCGTTGTTACACTATAAGTAAAAAATATGTCAAATCTTGGTCCGTTTTACTTGAGTTTATTATATTGGGATTAGTCGGTATGACCCTCCTTCTAATTCAATTCAATTACAGTGTAGATGAGCTACACTTAAATACCAAAGTCTATTTATGGTTCCATCTACCACCACGAGATAGCGCATACACTTAAGTCTCTGATCTTCCTCTTCTCGACGAAACAAATTCTACCAAAGTGGTAGTTTTTGTAAGAAATGTTAGGATCTCGCCAGTACTTTTATTCAAGTATCCCTATAAAGGAACAGGACGCACGATGCGTGCAACTGCCCCATTCTTACTATTCAAAAGATCACTATTTCGACGTGTTATCAATCATCTGTCTTCGAGTTCACTCTTAATCTGCATCATATTGGTAGATTCATCTTGCAAGTTTATCTTCTGATGGCCAATCATAGTAAGTATACCGGAGGGATCCAGGTATCGTGAAGAACTCTCGAAAGCAGCCAGACTTGATTAGCATGAGACAGTGTAAATACCTATAGCAAAAACTCCTAGATTAACCCCAACAACAACCAATCAAAACCATTCCCTGTCTGAGAAAAAGCCAACTTCACACACACTGTAAAACTATGGTATGCAGTAAGATATAAAAATATATTACTGATATATTATTCTCTATTTCAAGTACGACGCTGAGAGAAGAAGCTCTTTACACGAAGCAGCCCGCCCAGAGAGAAAGATCTCTTCTCCGCAGAGTCACCAACGGTTAGAGAGAAAGCCTTCTCTCTAGCGTGCTAGTCGCAACACAACTCGCAGTCAGAGTAGTGTGCGAAACAGTGATCCTATCCTCTACCCTTACTCTACGACCGCTTCACAAGGATAGCCCTCTCGCCAAAGTGTCCGAGAACAAAGGCTGCACTCCATAATAATCGAACATCTGATAAAACAACCATTATCTTGCGCGCTCTCCTCCCTCTGCCCTTCCCCATAAAATTACATAAAAGTAGCATACTTAAGCGTTTGCGCAACACTGCTATATCATATGAAAAAAAATATCATTATAAAATATGAATAAATATATCATTATTGATAAAATAATCATATTAATATACTTTTTTTGTCTAGTGCAAATAGAAGTTCTTTGTCCAGGCAGTAGTTGTGAAGATATCTTTTCCAAATCTAATCCATTAGTTTAAGAAACGATATATTTCTGTCTGCAATAGACTCATTACTATCCTAACTTTTCTATTAATTTTAAGTTAGATTAATACTTTGAGTGAGCGAGTCATGCCAAATTATCTATATCTGTTATTAAATACATTCTATTTCTGCATAAGGGTGCACTGTTATTGTATGACGACGGTGTATATATTAATGTAAATGAGCTAATTAAAATTCTATTAAATAATAAACAATCCAGGAGTGATAAGTTTGATAAAAATAAATTATATAGAGTGAGAAAATAACATAATTCCAAACAATATTATCAATTTACCCTCTTCCTAATATCTCTTTTTCTTAATTAACTTCAGTAAAGACCTAGTAGCATACGTAACCATTTACCAAAATAAAAAACTTATTCTTATATTGATTTACTAGTTTCTAAGTAATATATATATATATATATATACCCAGCAACAATTATCACCCATATATTTCTTCTCCAGTCCATAATTTACGTCCCCTACATAATCCTTTGAGATATATAATCACTACATATTTACTTAAATCTGGTTAAACAGTAACGCCCAATTAATGCTTCTGCCTCGTACTAAATGGTTATTATAACTACTACCATATTTTATGACAACTTCTTTGACATCCAAATTAATTCTCTATATATTAATATACAGCCCATCTGCATTATCTTATACTATTATATTATATATGTTAATCTACTTATTTGTGCTATTCCTACGCGTACTGCCCTTATATTAATAGGGATTGACGGTATATAATCTGCCTAGATAATATATATATAAATAGATATATACCTTTAGTTTTTATCCTCCCATATATATATACTATATATATCTATATTACTATATAACAACATTCTGTTATCACTTATAATTATTTCATCCGTCTCTATCATGTCCCTCGTTTTATTTCCAAGATGCATTTGATGTTAGCTTTCGCATATCACTGCTCTACCATCTTCATTTCTATTTCTAACTATAACTACTAGTATAATACTATAACCATGCAGAGTCATGGCTTCCATGAGCCTAGTTTAGTTATGTTTATACCTAAAGCCTCTAATTTACATTAGCTCCATATTTCATACTATGACTGAATAACCTCAATATTACTAAACGACTAATGATAAACGAATCGCAGACAAATAACAGAGAAAGAGAGAGAATATGTAGCCGCAGCACAAGCAGACTACTCAACACCGTACTCTTGCCCAACACAGAATAAATATTAACAATAGACCAAATGTCACAACCACACACACATCACACCTTCAGCGTGTCATATCTGTCCGTACGAGGAAGCTTACACGCATCACAGTTGAGACAAGGATCAATCTGCTCGTAAGCGAGTATAGTAATGTATGTGTATTCATAAATAGAATGAAAGATATAGATATTGCTATAGAGAGAGAGCTTATCATTATTATTTTCTTTCAGTTTAGAAAATTTGTCGCGCTTAGCGTTTTGTGCGCTATTAAGATATGTCAGTAAGTAATATATTATCTAGAGAATATAGTGTCACTACATAGTGAGTGTCAAAAAAGTACGGTTAATTTTATCTGACTAAAACTATTACGGTGATGCTATCTACATATGATTAATTTAAGTGCCAAGGCATAAATTCAATGAATTTCCTACCTGAATTAGTCCCTGGGTTTATTGACTTTTGAAATAGCTTTTGGGTTTACCAAATCTTCCAAGTTTATCTCTATACATAGCATAAGATAAATAATATATAATACATATATTATAATCTATCATAATAATGACACGTAACCTAATTATTATTCCATATTAAGTATATATATCCATCTACTTCGGCTATTATTCCATGAAAGTATTATATATAATATTGATAATGGGTTATATCATTCCAGTATATACAACGGACACACTGTATCCTTTTAACTAGAATTATGAGTTCCAAATATTTACTTTTTAAATACTGTGAATATATCATATATATATACTAGTACAGCACCTACTTGCCTATCGTCAATCCTCATTTGATAAATATACTACCATTAAATACGACTGATTCTATTCCACCACACATAATATACCGTATACAGCTGCGTTATCCGTTTATTAGTGTAGCTTTCTGGTTTGGTGGCTTTATGTAAAACTTGCGCTCTCCAATTTATTCCTTGTACCGACATAAGCTGCTGCTTAATGGATTGAAGAAATATTACAAGTCTTCACATTTATCGATCCGAGACTAATATGTGTCTTATACATTCATCTTAAGCAAGCACCATTCCTAATGTTACTTGAAAGCTCTGTGCGCCATGATATTTAGGTCGCTTCCGCAACACCTTCTACTACATCTATCAGCCTAGTTCCTACTTTATCCCTATTCATAAATATCACTTATCATTTAACAACAAACTTAAATACGTAGCATATTAGGACTATGCATCTAGATACAACTATACTATATACTTAGATAAGCTTATATTTATTCTTCTTCATATTTTCATTTATCTCTATATTATAACTAAAACCCATTTATATCTATTATAATTTATTGCGCTTATCGCACCTCTTTTATTAGATCATATCTAACCTTCGAAGTCTAGATCTATTAGTGAAGTGAATATATCGTGCCAATTTTTTTATATATTATATAACCTTCAATGCGGTACATTAACCTATTATAACACTCTGCAATTCTACACTTATATCTCACAAGACACCTACAAAAATAATAAAATCAATTCCTCGTATAGCTTTACCTACCTATGCTCATAATCTCTAATTGACTCCATTTATTATTCTCTCGATGACATTTATCTTCTATCAAAACCTACTTCTACATCCAGAAGTAGATTGCCTGAGCTAATTTTTGTAATTGCATTGAACAGTCATTCCGATGATCACTACCTTTATAGGGCTGCGTCAGTGCGATCTTACTTTTAAGGCTCAGATTTCTCATCACAATACTTAAAACTATTTAACTAAAATAACATAGTGGAGCATATAACTATTATATGCTAACTGGAGCCTCTTACAACTATAATATTTATCTATAAAAAGATAATAATAACTTGCAGGTATATATACTATTACTTTGCTCTACACTATTATACACTTTAATCTCAACTTTAAGTATATGAGCCAAACTGTTGCCTTAACTCTTGATTACCTTCCACTATCTAAAATCATTTCTTATCTGAACCACTCCTGTGAGTTGGGTCAGTTTATTCACTTCGCTAACCTTCAATTACAGAGAACTCATCTCACGATCAATTGCTTGATGAGGCGCATCGCATCTGCCTTGTGCTGTGTACGTCTCAGAGTGTGTTCCTCTAGAACGTAGCTTCTTATTAATTTGAAAAGTCGAGAGCGTGATCTAGCCAGTGCTTTCTGTTTCATTCTCTCGTAAATACGTTTATCTTTAGCACTCTCTCTTCATATTTTCAGCGGTGCTATCATCTCATAAGAGGTAATCTCAGTTTCATCTGTTACGCGAACATTTTCTCCATTTGTTTTAGCTCGTAGTAATACATCGAAACAGAGTGCAACTATATAGTATCGCACACTCTCGCTTTTGATGATCTAGCAATGATACTGTACATTTATACTCTAGCTCTCAGTTTCTAACTTTCTTTACTTAAGTTATATTCCTTGATGAGTATATCAATACAACCAATGAGTACATATCTCTGACCGATAGTCCTCAACCGTTATAGAGTCTAAGTGTATTTCTTAAGTGCAACGTTTATAAGCAGATCATATAACGCGACAATCATGATCTTTATTAACTCGTAGACACATCAAATTTTAAGAGCGAAGCAGCCTATTTATACGTAAGTATTGAAATCTTCAAACGTTTCAATCCGAAAATAATCCTAGATGTTGCGTCCTATGCGTGTCTATCTTCAAACTGTCGATCATATCTGCACGCCATCTCTGACATCTCGACCTCTACATATCTCGACTGACTCTGCTATATTTTTCTTAATACCTTGTTTCTGTGTTGAGTGCCTACAAGCTAAATGCGTTTACATTCTGTTTCTCACTCTTACTTAAGACTCTTACACTCATGCTCGATAGCAGTCTCTGTGCTCTTTCATGAAAGACGCCCGGTCGGCCTATACTCTCTCAAGTGCCTACTTTTAAAGAGTTCCATTCGAGATTATCATGCGTATATGATCCGATTTGTAACTTTTTTTTTTATATATCTATATTTCTAACCAATAAAAATACTAAGACGATATTAAAATTCCGGCCTCTAATTATTATGCCAAGGTACTACATCTGAGTGTATCTAAGCGCGAAACCCGCGACATAAATGCTTTAAACGATTATACCGGATACTGCTTATACGAATACACTCCGTACCTCACATGCCACAAATGAGCCGAGATCAAACCATCCTGCGTGAGTCAGTGGACTTCCAGATGATATAAGTTATTGGACTTTACTCCCTGCATATAAGTGATTGCCACTTCTACAATTTGAGCCCCTCATTCCTATTTTTGTTCAATAGCTCTTCTTATATTCTTTTCTCTCTGCTGGTGGTAACCCATCACTATCTTATTCCAGAGCATCTCCTTCCCTATTAGTATCGAGCTTCTCCATGGAGCCTATCATATCATTTCTTCCACCCTTCTCCCGATGTTATTTCTTGACAAACTCTCTCTTTTTTTTTTCTCTTCGCGCAAAACCGAAACACAAGACCATCAAGAGTTGTTGCTGCGTCCTCCTTTTATAGCGTCATGTTGTTCGCCTTGCGATAAACTTGTATCTCTGAACAACTATACTATAAAATCAACAGACATATACCCCTGTTGGGAGATAGTATCTTTCATACTATCCTTGTCAGAGTTCTATTCTAACATATCTCTTCTTTAACAGTCCCACATTCTTTTCACACTTAGGCCCCATTGCCAGGACATGTAACAAGTCTAATTGATGCCCCGACTAAGTAGAGGCATACCGAGTCACGCGCTACTGATACAAAGCTGAGCATCCCTATGCCACCACATACAACAATGTTATGTACGTTTAGAAACCGAAACCCAACCTATACTCCACACCATTCTAGTCCATTATTTCATTTCTGGAAATTCTCTCGGCAAACAGACGCGGCATGTTATTCATCCCACAGGAACGGCCGTCGGTAGATATTTTGTGCGAAGCTTCAGATACTGACGTATTCCAAAAGCATTAGCCCACACTAATCCACGCGATCAATTGAGTCATATTTACTACAGTTTTTACTTTTTTTATCTACTAATCTGAATGGCTGCTTTCCTTCCATCCGCAGGGCATCGTCGCCCCCACAAATCAGAGTTTTTATTACGACGGTAACGACCCCATCTAGGTAACAGTACCTAACCTAAGAGTAGAGAGGCAACAGTGCCACCAAATAGAAAGTTAAGTGGAAAGCCACCAAGTTTTTTTTTTATTTAAAGAATATTTTTAGCAATAAAGTTTGGCTCATTACGTATTTAATAGAGAGAAAAATAACGCTTTAAAGTAAGCTACTATACGCGACGAGTGACTCTACACTTATCACCTCCAAACGCAGCCTTGTTGAAAGTGAGTGAGCAAAGACCGAAAGACGTCATTCTCTGT
Source organism: Trachelipus rathkii (assembly GCA_015478945.1). Classification (NCBI taxonomy): domain Eukaryota; kingdom Metazoa; phylum Arthropoda; class Malacostraca; order Isopoda; family Trachelipodidae; genus Trachelipus; species Trachelipus rathkii. The sequence goes on along the minus strand of JABUQX010058415.1, from coordinate 6,417 downwards.
GGAGTAGTGTGTAAGCAACTTACCGGTATTGTCTCTGTGTATTTTCTGATATTAAGACAATAGAGATTGATTATCCCCTATGAATATTAATAGTTTGCTATTACTGGAACCGTCTATCCTAGTATCTATAAGTCACTCATAGCAAGATACAAGGAATAGTCTGATATGGATGTAAATACGTAGTTCATATAGTATGTTATTACTAGACCATAGAGCACATTAACGCCTTGTGAAAGCGAATAAGTAGAATGCCTCTCAGTGGCCCTATAGGTCTATAGATAAAGAAAGAGATAGCACTATAATATATTTGTTTATATATATAATTAAATAACTAATTCTGTAACAAGTTGCTGAATGTTTTGCTTTTTATCTTTATATGCATTATTCGCTTAGATTTAGTTAATGCCTATCTATTGATTCATATGATATTTTGTATATATATACGTATATATATTATATATATATATATATTTATAATTTTCTAACTTTAGATTAACTACATAATGTCCAAATTTAAACGTATTTAGCTTTATAATTATCTTTGCTTGATCTATGTATACTTTTATATCTAATTTCTACGCCTTCTACATATATATTATATGTCGATTCTATCTATATATAACCTATTATATTTAGCAAGCATGAAAGGCCATTAGGTATCCTCCGCGTCAAAAAAAGACTCTATGTTGCTTACATCTCACTAGAGCAGATGTTCCTAACGTATATTCTCCTGTATTGTGATCTCAGGTCCTATTTAAGGTAATAATGCTCTCGTGGGCACGCATAAAAGTTCTCCCGGCGCCTTAGGTTCTATAGTTCTCTACTTATAGCCCCCCACATAAAAAAAGTCCTTGAAACAATCTGATAAGTTGTGTCTTGGATTTTATCTAAGAGAGCAATGTCCGTGCCCACCCTATGAGTTTATTCACGTTAGTATTTCAGTAGTTTTCTCTATTCCATAAAACACACAGTTAAAGCTGCATTGCATCTACAACATGAGACTCTACCACGATTCTGAGATAGCCTCTACCTTAAAGCAACACAAATAAATATGAATTCTTAGATCCGCATAATTCCTACAGCGTGAGTTGATATTCAAATTCACTCAGTTATTCGGAACAGGATGTGATGATAACATTATTTTTTATTGTATATCTTTCTTCGCATATTTCATGGAACCACGTATGTTTTTTATATATAAGAATCTTTTCAGATTTGGAAATACTACAGTTGAATTGCGTATAATATCTTTATTTTTAATTTTAAAATAACGTAGCTTACAAATCTTAGCAAAGTTATTCCATCGATAATACCTATGCGCTATATTCTTTAATTTATATATCGTGCAGATATTTGAGGGATATAAACATCGTAAGGGGGAAAGACCAATTTTTAAAATTTACAAATTTCTGAAAAGCCTAGAACAGAAAAAACTGATTAGTATAGAAAAAAAAAGTAAGTAAAACATCTTTCTTATATATTAAGGCTTATATAAGTTAACTTATTGAAGGGAGAGGAAAAAAAAGTAACCTTTTCTAAACAGGAGGAAAACAATAGTTTCTTAATTTTTTTTTTATATATTCTTTAAATAACTTTTAGAAAAAAATATCTAGCTTCGTACAATTAATAATTAATATCTAAGTCTATCTTAGTAAATTAAATTAGCATTTCTAACTATAATACTAGCTATCAGTATTATAGTCGAAGTAATGCTCTTGTTTATAAATTATACTAACCACAGAAACTTATTAATGTTCTACCGCTTTTGTATACAATTAATTTTAAGCTTTTGGACTATATGTTTAAATCGTATTGGATCATTTGACTCTGACGACCATTTAATTATTAGAAAACGAAGCATGCTTTATTGAGTTTTGATTTTAAGACCTTTTAAGTAGTTGAAATTACATTGGTTTTCAGGGCCTATAAAGTATTTATAATAACATTTGTATTATATTTTTGTGATATATATACTTTAATAAAATTAAGTATAAAGTTAAAAGCAACATTAATATATAACCAATCTCAAACCGTGATAATCTCAGAAAAATTGTTTTACATTTTAAAGAAGAAAAGCGTTTAAATGATTGTGTAGAGAAGAATAAATAATATCGTAACTACCATTGCCCACCACTGGTATAGCGTTCTTACCAATGTTATTTTTTAACCCTAACTTTATTATAATGCGAATCCTTGTCCCTAATATACCTATTCCTCATTGTTGGTGCAAAACATAGATAATTACATACATCCGGCAAATCTTTATACACCTAGACACCCAGAGTTATCTGTTTTCCTACCTTTTTGTTTCAAATTTATCAGAGTTTTACAATGTGAAACCTTTCTGTGACAGGATAAAATCTTCTTACATGTTCCAGAATTTGTTAAACTTCAACCATGTTCCTCATCCTGTGCAGAGATGCTAGGTAAGTACTCCATCTCGTGAATGGATGCTAGGTATGTGTTCTTCCTTGGACAGAATGCACACCTATCTTGATTAATTCAAATCTTTCAGATAAAGATTCCTTCTTTGAGAGGGAGGTCCTTTATCGGAATTCAGTTTTGAATACAAAACAATTTTAAATCAACATGGTGTTGCTACGTGTTTATGAAACCTTTACAAGTTCCAACAGACCGCATTCCTTACTCTTTTCTCACGATTTCAATTCTGACTCATACAAGAAAACACTTCCATTTGAACAAACAAGCTTCGCCTAGAAACTGCATACAGAATGCATATATTTCCTTAAACGTCTCTTCCACTAAGACTCAAAATTCTTTCACAAGACGATAACCTTGTTTTGAAGCTACTTCTTGCAAAACCAAAATATTCCTTCTCGAACGTTCTCTGCTACCTAAAAATAGATTCGTGTCCAGCTATGCATACAAAATCTCCCCTTGACATTCCTGTCCCTCACGATAGGAAAACTATCGAGGTTAAGCTCACACAATCATTAGTACTATATAGCTTTCTCAGTCGTCTTTGGCTAAAGTCATGGGGCCCAAGCTAAGTTGTCTTATAATATGGATACTGATAAGAATTAGAGTGAAAGTCATAGAGTGATCTTTTGTCCCAAATAAGCAAGAAAAATATATTTCTACCCAAAAAGTTTAACTTACTATTAACCCCAAACCCTTGTGTATATTATCTATATAAAAGCATTATGTATATACATATCTAATAATAGATATAATTAATCACTATATATATATTATATATAGTTGTACATTGGCAACACAATAATAATGTAACTACTATTTTCATTTATATTAATGTATATTTATTTCTAAAAACCTTACCTATAATAAATCAAATACATAGGTATTTATATATTTTATTGATACAAGTGATACAATACATTTTCCATGGCTTTCATAAGATTCTATTTGGAAGAATAGTGAATCGGTAAAGATTTGACTGTTTATTAATGCTTCTTAATTAATACGGTAACACTTACAGCTAGGTAATCACATTAATTAGAGTTCATTTTTATATAAGATATATTTTATAAACTATAGTGTGATCAGAGGCTTTCCTATATTATTCATTTATTTCTCTATAATACAATAAAGTGGTTCTAATATCCGGTTTTAGGTACTCTTATATATAATTATAATTATTATTATCTTGTACTTAAATCTACACTGAATTCATATCCCACCATGCTAAAATAGATGAGGTGTCAGAAAACGGGATTTGCAAATTGGTATATCTATAGTGAATACTTATATGATATACTTTTATAACTATAATATAATTCCTTAATTTTGTAAGTTCTGATAGATGATTTTAACTCCGCATATTGTTGCCTTATAATTTGTCACACCATTATAATATTCATTATTACTTTAGTTGTTATATTTTCATTTATTATCGAAATTCCTCTGTTATACAGTGTTAGTCACGATACAAGCATGTTGTTGTTTAAAATTTATGTTTCCGAGGGCTTAAATGATCCAAAATAAAAGCAGTAAGAGGCGAGTTCACTCTTTATTCAAGATATCACTAATAAACGAGATACAAGTTGGTGACGGCGAGATTTAATTTATATGCACCATAATATGCGAGCTATGTCTCAAATATTAAGCACCAGGTTATTATCTACTAGTTTAACTAAAAAAAATCTAACATTAATAATATTAAGATTACTACATACTTAAATTTACAATCTATATATATAGAATGATAATAGCTAATACAACTAATCATATGAAACATTTGAGTAAATTTAATACTAAATTAGTTATATCTATATATATAGTGAATATTCAATCTCAAATATTTACTACTCAGATTGAGGGTATAAAGTCTTATATATATATAATATACTATTGAGAAGTGATTAAGTATTCGTGAGTCATATACTAGACGAGTGCTTAATATGAACAATCCCACCTCTGAATAAGACTTACAGCGCACCAGTGAAGTGATTGCGTGCGTGACAACATAATATGTATAGGTGGACAGTTATATAATATGGACTCATAATATTATATAGTATATATAAATTTGCTTTCAAAGAGCAAACTGTTTTAAAATAGACTCTCTTTAAAATCGAAACGTTAGTAATTATTATATATATAATATATATTATAATACATCTAACAAACTAAACTACCAATATAAATGTGAACACCATCCTCTATATAAGTTACTTTAACTATATAAACTTATAATATACCTAACTATGAGTTAATTATAATATATAGTATATATAAATTATATTATCAAGAAATATATAAATATCTAAAGCCTATTTAATGTGATCTCAGATGGAATTACTAATATATATAAAATATATATATTATATTAGGTATTTTTTTCGTGATTCATTTAAATATGTTGGGTGCATAACGTCGTATAATATCATAATGCTATCGTCTAAATAATACGGTACGTCTAACAGTAAGAGAGATGATTAGCTCATATGAGTATAACAAAAACCCAACTGATAATACTCTGTACTTATATATATTTTACAATCCTTTTAATCAATTTAAAATTTATTTACCTATATATACCTTATATATAGATAATATAATTATATAGTATTATTAAATATATAATATATATATATATATATATAATAAATATATACCTTATATACTAATATATATTTATACACTATATATATAATTTATTATTATAATGTAATATATTAATATATATATATTATATTTATTAATATATATATTATAGTATAATATATATATACTATATATATATATATAATTAATATATATACTATATTAATATATTATACTATATTAATAGGGCCGTAACCAGAAATTTTTTCGGGGGTTTTGATTAAGATATTTATATACTATATATAATATATTATAGATATACATATAATATATATTATATATATTATACTATTAGTTAATTATTATACTAGGTCTATTTTATATAAGTATAATATATATATACATATACGATATAATATAATATATATATATAACATATATATATTATATTATTATATATATATATATTATACTATATATAGAATATATATTATTATATATATATATAGATAGCGTATATAATATATATACTATCATATAGATATATATATATAATTATATATATAATATATAATATATATATATATACTATATATTACTTCAATAAAGGGCAGGGTCAATATTTGCTTCGGGCTCGGCCCAGATTTTTCCACCCCAAAGCATGGACATAAAATGTATAATTTTTGCGCCAATTTTGCTGGGAAAAGAAGGCAAACTGTAAACCTTTTTCTGAAACTCTAAAACGTTATTTACGCAGGTTTTTCTGTGTCTGTATGTCTATTCTTTCGGAATTTCATTTCTCCAAACCTAGGTTTTTGACATTTTTGGCTTAAACTTCTACAATTTTTCGAAATGACTTCAAACTTGAAATATGCATAGATGGGTTCAGTTACCTACAAAAGTGCACGAAATAGTTCTTTGATTTTTAAAATTTGTGCTTTGCAATGATCTACTTTTTCATAAGCTCGTCCTTGAAAATTGTATAACTATTTTTCTTCTCATGCGATCTGGATGAAATCTCAGAGCATATGCTTGTCCATTTTGTCTCTGAAAAATTCTTTCTTTTTTTTCTTTTGCAGTATACAAAAAGATGTATCTAAGTAAAAAAGCATGCATCTCGCCCGGACCTATATAAGCTTCGAAAATTTGATGCTGATGAATAAAGTAAAAATAAAAATAAATATTCACTTTTCCAAAAACAAAAAAAAACAAACAATTTTTGGAAAGGAAATATTGCATTATATCTTTTTTCTACGTGTTCCGATCAAACTCAAATTTCAGCCGCCTGTTATAGCCGCGGCAATGATACATCTGTTTTAGTTATTATAAATTTTTTTGTACACTAAATGAATATAAACGGTACTAAAAATATCCAAAAGAAAAAAAAAT